>JAIGNY010002305.1:1450000-1497500 GCA_020152595.1 Chiridota heheva
TTTGAATGCTTTCTTCACCATTTTGTTTCTTTTGAAGTCCTTTTTCATATAAGATGAACATGCTTGACCACTGAACTAATCCTTTAAAAGCAGTCAGTTTTAATGTGTGCTTCTTTCCAGTGGCGCAACTTGTCTGGGGCCCATTGTGAATTTGTATAGTTCGGGCCCCCATAACAAACATATCGCAGCGTTATTGCTCAGGACTTATCAAATCTCGATACTTGCTGGGGGTCTGTGTGGTTTGTAACCCACCTTCCCAATCTATTGTTACGTACCAGTATCAGGCCCGTATTGGAACAAGGGTGCAGTCTTATAAGCGGGGAGCACTGAGAGAGAAAGGTATAGGCCTACTCTTTGCAATGGTTTTACTTTCCCGATTTGCACGTTTTCTTTTGATTAGAAAATTTGGGAAATTGTTAACAAAAAATGGAAAGGAATATGGTATGTGTTATGAGATATAATCTCAAACACTGAAATTTCCCAAAATTGGAAGAAAATGTACCAAAATATTGAAAAAATATTGCCCCAAAGTGAAAAGAATTTTCCAATAATTGTGCGAGAATTAAGGAAATTCCAAAAATAAATAATAAAAAAAATTCCCAAAACATTAAAGACAATTTTTCAAAAATTGAATAACATTTACCGAAAATCGAAAAATATTGCGCGAAAATAAAAGAAATTTTCCGGAAAATGCGCGAGAATTAAGGAAATTCCAAAAATAAAAAATAAAAAATTCCAACTCTGAAGGAAATTTTTCTGAAATTTGAAGAAAATTTACCGAAAGTCGAAAGAAAATTTTCCGAAATTGGATAAAATAAATTGCCCCAAAATAAAGGAAACCTACCGAAAATTGAAGAAAAATGCACGAGAATCAAAAAAATTGCCCAAAATTGAAAAACAATTGTCAAACATTGAAGGAAATTTTCCGAAAATGGAAAAAAATGGCACAAGAATGAAACAAATTTCCCAAAAAATCAAAATATACGGTTCGGTTATGAGATATAATCTTAAACACTAAAATTTCCGTAAAATGGAAGAAAATTTACCAAACAATCGAAAAAATATTGCCCCAAAATGAAAAGAATTTTCCGATATTTGTGCGAGAATTAAGGAAATTCCAAAAATTGAAAGAAATTCCACAAACATTGAAGAACATTTCTCGAAAATTGAAGAACATTTACCGAAAATCGATCAAATATTGCCCGAAAATGAAGAAAATTTTCCAAAAATTGCGCGAGAATTAAGGAAATTCCAAAAATTGAAAGAAATTGTCCAAACACTGAAGGAAATTTACCAAAAATTGTAGAAAAATTACCGAAAAATTGAAAAACAATTGCCCTAACTTATTTCCCGAAAATTGCACGAGAATTAAAGCAAATTCCCAAAATTGAAAAACCCTTCCCAAACATTGAAGAAAATTTGAAGAAAATTTATCAAAAATCGAAGACAAATTTCTCCAAAATAAAGGAAATTTTCTGAAAATTAGACCATAATAAAAAACAAAATTCTCAAAGAATGAAAAAGATATCCCAAACATTGCTGCATTTAATAAAATTTCCCGAAACTTGTAGAAAATTTACATAAACCGTCACTAAAAATTAATCTCATGGTAAAAAAAGTATCACCGGAAAAATTTCCGGGGGCATAACCCCGTTTCCCTCCTCCCTCTGAATCCGCCTCTTCCTTCCACACAGTCGTTTATCATCCGTTATTTTGTTAATAAAAAACGTAGGTATAAACAAAAACAAGTCGGGCCCTCGGGATGATATCATGAATTGAAATACTTTTTTTGCCCGACTTGAGTGGTTTTCACTTCTGTTTCAAAGTTGTGAGAACCATATAAAACGGTCAAAGTTGCATAACTTATTTCTTGGTTGCAAAATGTTCCTACTCTTTTAATTGGTTGCTATTAGAGCACTTGGTGTGGAGGGAGAGTGTGCCAGTTGGATATATTCTTGGTTAGTTGACAGGTCACAAAGAGTTGGTGTTAATGGTGAAGTATTTCCACGGAAGAAGAAGGTTACAATTGGTGTTCCTCGGGGTTCTGTGTTGGGTCCGCTTCTTTTCTTAATCTTTATTAATGACATTGATGTTCCCCATGGCTCCAGTATTTGTAAATTTGTTGATGACACTAAGCTGTACAGGATTCTTGATGATGCTAGAGATTCTTCACTTTTGCAAACTGACCTGGATAAGTTAGTTTTTTGGTCCCAAACATGGCAGATGTCATTCAATGTTGATACATGCAATGTTATTTATATTGGACAGAACAATATGGCTTGTGATTACTGCATGGATGGTTCAAATCTTGGTTGTGTTGATCAAGAAAGGAAACTAGGTATTGTCATTACTAGCATTCTGAAGCCTTCTAAACAGTGTGCTTTAGCAGCTGCAAGGGCAAATAGGATGCTTGGTTTGATTAGAAGAATTTTTTGTTTTCTTGGTAGAGAGGTAATGTTGGGTTGTTCTTAATTTGTATAAGCAGTTAGTCAGGCCTCATCTTGAGTATGCTATTCAGGCTTGGAGTCCCTTTTATGAAAAGGATAAGTTCACTTTAAAGCAGGTTCAGCGAAAAGCCACTGACTTATACCCGAAGTAAGGAACCCTCTTATGAATCTAGGTTGCGAATTCTTGGTTTGACCGCGCTTGAGTTGAAAAGAGTACGTAGCGATATGATTCAGGTTTTTAAGTTCCTATCCGAAAGTGACGCTTTGACTTCCTGTTATTTCTTGCATGTTTCAGCTGATCCTCATGTGACACGTGTAACAGTTTGAAGTTGACCAAAGAGTTCTCATGGATAGATGTTTGGCGTTTTAGTTTTTCGCAAAGAGTTGGTAATGAGTGGAATGATTTGCCTGAGTCACAATTTCAAGGTCAACTACATGGATAAGTTCTTTACTAACTCTGGGCGTCTTTTATTTTTATTTTATTTTATTATTTATTATTATATATATATTTATTTATATATATATATATATATATATATATATATATATGTATATATATACATGAATATATATATATATTTATATATATATATAAATATATATATATATATATATATATATATAGATATAGATATATATATAGATAGATATATACATATATATATATATATATATATATATCTATATATATATATATATATATATATATATATATATATATATATATATATATATATATATATATATATATATATATATATATATATATATATATATATATATATATATATATATATATGTATGTATATATATATATATATATATATATATATATATATATATATATATATATATATATATATATATATATATCTATATATCTATATATCTATATCTATCTATCTATCTATCTATATATATATATATATATATATATATATATATATATATATATATATATATATATATATATATATATATATATATATATATATATATATATATATATATATATATATATATATATATATATATATATATATATATATATATATATATATATATATATATGTGTGTGTATATACATATTTTTTATTTATTTTTGTGGTGGTGGTGTTAGTTTAGGCGTTTTATGGGATGACTAATCCTTCTTAGCCCGTAATCTTATTATGTTATGTTTATTATTAAAATATTTCATGTTTTCCATTTTGGCTCTTGCCATATTGGTGGATGGCATGTTAACACCACCATATATATATCAATCTGATCCAAAATCTAAATGTGTTCTGTTACGTAAAAGGTGCCGTAAGAAAAACTTATGACATCATCAACAACAAATGATGGACACGTTGGAAATTCTGATGATGGGCCTAGTGTTATAATCATTTTGTTACTTCTTAATAAGGATACGATTTGCAGCCTAACAGTTGTAACTGGGTAACATAGTTTTAGCGTAGGTTATAGGAATAATGTAAGTTGTAACGCCGGTAATTTTGTACGTTAGACGTTTGGGACTACTTTTGGAAGGAGCTCAACCAGTTGGCACGAATATTTCAAAGTTATACGAACGACCAAAGATAAAATTATAAATCATGGGTAAGATTTTGGTACATATCCGTCAGGCTCAGTCAGTGATTCACACTCTCTCAGTCATCACACAGTGGTAACGTTAGGCTTTTTACAGTCAGTAATGACCCTAACGTTAGTAGGCTAGGCCTAATCACAAATGTACACTAACATTCAGTCATTGGAGAAAAAATCTGCATAGACCTTAATTGTTTAGGCCTAATGTAAACTTACATTAAACCATTAGTACAAAACATCCTCCATATGTTGGATCATCTTTGCAACACTTAAGTTAACACCTTGTTCAAAAATAATATGCGACTTCACAAGTTTCAGTCACAGAGAGGAAAATCCGGTAGGCTATGGAAGTTCTGATCACGTGATAGCTTTTACACAATAAACATACAGACGAGATCAAGCTATAATGCTTTTCTACCAGATTTGCATTTGAGCGATTTAGCCACTTAAATGTTGCGATGTTTTATTGGTTAAATTCCAAGTAGGCTATTAAGTATTTTTCATGCACTTAAGAGACTTTATATCATAGCTCTTATTGTAGTCTGTAAAAAATCACTTAAAATTGCCCAGCTTATGATTTCTTATACACTTGTCAGTTGTATAACTCACCCCCACTACTCCTGGCAATGTCAGTCAAAGGTGAGTCATTGACATGAAATAATGACTCACATGTGCATCATTGTACCAAATTGTCTGTCACCAGAGTGACTCTCGGGTGGGTCAGTTTACTTCAGACCCATTGGCTTTGTACAGAGGTGATTGATTTGGGGTAAGTCATTTCGCAAAAAATGTCAGTCACCTAAGTGACAGGGGGTGCCTCAATGTACATGTTTTGTCCACCCACTTTGGTGCAATGACTCACTTTATCCGGGGGTGAGTTGCACAATTGACAAGTGCATAGAGCTGTGAACGTTTAGGGATTTTAGTAAACGTGTACATGCCAAAAAAAGCGAGTGTGTATTGTTTACACGCGTTTAGTACCGTAATTTTCGGAAATACACCCAAATTGTTCCAAAACTACTAGGTGAAGTAAATGAAAATTGCGCAACTAGTATGGCAAAAGTACCGACTCCATTGCCCAAATAGACGCTGAGTTTTGCTTTCCAAATCGTAAAAAGTTTACTTCTACAGTATAAATCATCATTTTTATGGAAAATATGCATGGAAATTCAGTTTAGAAAGAACAGAAAACTTCCTTTCAATGTCATTTAAACTCAACTGCGCATAACGTTTTTGTCCTATCGCTACGGCTTTCAAAGTTCTTCTGTGAAAATCTTGCTTACTAGGCCTATGATATACCTCTCAGTAAAACATTTTAAAACTACGCCACTACCTTCAGGAAGTTCTGAAATATCAGTCCTCTCGAAAAAATGGCCGCCATCTTTGCAACGCATGCAGAATTTCAGCTCTGTTAAAACCTTTTTCTGTTTGTTTATTATGCAATATTTTTTCTTTCTTGCAAAATTTATTTGACTCATCAGGTAATAATTACATGTAAATGTACTGATTGTCACGATTCAAGTATTTTTCAAGTGTTTTTTTGGTCGATTTAACAGCTTGTAAAACGGGCCTTGATTGCGTGGAATTTAAAGCCTTATGGCCTAAGTTGGGCCATAAGGCCTTGATTGCATGGGATTTAAAGCCTTATAGCCTAAGTTAGGCCTTGATTGCGTGGGATTTAAAGCCTTATGGGCGAAGTTAGGCCATAAAGCTTTAAATCCCACGCAATCAAGGCCCGTTTTTCGCCGAAATCAAAGTGCATAATATCCCCATTCATTGGTGATAACTGCGCATTTGTGATTCGCACATTTAAAAAGGATTATGCTAATCAGGTTTACAGTTTGTAAAAAGTCATTGATTAGAATTTTGTCAGCCGAATGTGTGTGTGATTTGAATCATGAATATTGATTTTCAATGGAAGACACTGAAAAACGATTACTCGCAATGAAGTATTTAGTAAACGTTTACAAGATTTGCGAGCGTGTAGCGTGTACACGCTAATTGGTCACAGCTTTACAAGTGCATAGTGCAGATTACTTACCCAAAATCACTCACCTCTGTACAAAGTCAGTGGGTCTGAAGTAAATTAACTCACCCCATTCTGGTGGCTGACAATTTGGTACAATGACTTACATGTAAGTATCTTTGAGTCCAGAAAATTGATTGTTTGGATGTTCATTCAGAGCGCAAAGTCATTGTTCAGCATATTCCATTAGAAAGTTTCATTTTAGTCTTGACAGATCTCATCCTAAAACATCCCCACCCTTCAGTTTCTGCCCTTTCCCTGTTCCTATTACTGTAGTCCCAAATTTTAATCACTTCTTCATGAAACAGTATCAAAACCACACACCAAATTCAATCAAAATTCATTAATCTTCTGGAGATATCTTGATGACAGACAAACTCACCTTAGAATGTCCCCGCCCCTTCATTTTCACACTTTTCCTGATCTAATATGTTTCAAATTTTAATCACTTCTTAAGTTGTAACAACACCACATACCAAATTTAATCCAATTCCATTCATCAGTTCTGGAGATATCTTGATGACAGACAAACAAACAGAAGCAAAAACATGTCCCCACTCCCTCCTCCAATTTTCACCCTTCTCCTGTTACAATAGTCTCAAATTTGAATCATTTTTTGTAAGCAGTAACAAAACCACACACCAAATTTAATCTAAATCTCATTAACAGTTCTTGATATATCGTGATGACAGACAAACAAACAAACACAGGCAAAAACATTGCCTCCGTCCAAATTTATTTGATTTTTACTTATGGACAAACAACCTTTTGTCCTGCTTTGCATTTTTGGTTAGCGTTAAGTAACAAAAATGCAATCTAATTAAATGCAATCTAAGTGAATGCAATCGAAGTGAATGCAATCGAAGTGAATGCAATCGAAGTGAATGCAATCGAAGTGAATGCAATCGAAGTGAATGCAATCGAAGTGAATGCAATCTAAATGAATGCAATCGAAGGGAATGCAATCGAAGTGAATGCAATCGAAGTGAATGCAATCTAAGGGAATGCAATCTAAGGGAATGCAATCGAAGTGAATGCAATCGAAGTGAATGCAATCGAAGTGAATGCAATCTAAGTGAATGCAATCTAAGTGAATGATATCTAAGTGAATGCAATCTAAGTAAATGCAATCTAAGTGAATGCAATCTAAGTGAATGCAATCTAAGTGAATGCAATCTAAGTGAATGCATTCTAAGTAAATCTGTATCTTCCGTTTTTGAAATCTTGTTTTCATCCTTTTTTATCATAGCAACATTATGCATATATTTTTTAATTTGTGTTTAATTGAAAATCGAGAACAAAAAAAATTGGAAGGGGAAAAATGGTTATAAATGTACTGATTATTTAAAGGTCTATAAATAGGTAGCGGTAGGCAACAGCTACAGTAAATTGATTTAAAATCAATTAAAAACAAAGAAAGCAAAATAACTCATTAAAATTAATTAAAAATTGGCCATTTCACAGCTTTTTGAAGATTTTTGAGCAAATGTGGACAAATAAACAAATGTTTGTGTTACACAAGTGTATGAACAGGAATAGGCTGTAATTTAAAAAAATGTAAATCCATTGTTTTTAACTCTCTCCTATTTCTTTTTGAAAAAGGGAAGATAATTTGAATAAAGAGAATTTGATTTTTACCATATCCCCAACCAACCTAGAGCTGGAGAAGGCATTTTGAACATTTTCAAGGTCTGAAATTAAGGGAAGAATTATAAAGAAAAACAAAAGCATTTTGAGATGTTTTCCTTCCATACAGTACATTTTAGTGGCGGTGGAAGGTCAAAATTATTGGGGACCATATTCATGCAAAGCGTTAACCCAAAAGGGGCTGGGGTCCAGGGGCCCGCTCAAGGGCACCAGTGGGGTCCAGGAGAAAAGCCCTGGTGGTGGTCCAGGGATCAAAGCCCCCGGAAGCTCTGCGGTTTAAGCAATTTGTAAGGACTTCATTTTTGCATTTCTGACTGGGTTAGCAACAATATTGCTTTGCGGACAAATTCTTCTAAACTCTAGGTAGCCTTATTATTTTGAAAGTCTTAAGCATCACAGTCATTTATCTTGTTCTCGGCAAAATTACATGATAACATACTTCTAACAGAAAAGTTATAGACTATCATTTTCCTAATTCTATGAAGTACTGAAGTATCGGATGATCTACCAACCAGGGAAGCTAACCTACAATTCCGTTGTGAAAGATTGCGTCATTTGACGCGTTTTACGTCACTTGTAAACACAGTATATTGTTTTATTCATCCTGGGAATCTAAACAAGCATTAAAGCAATTAAACTGTAGGGCATGCATGTCTTTAGGACTTAACCATAATATTTGTGTGTGGCAATAGCGAACTTAACACCGCGTACCGAGGCTATTTCAAAATAGTTTTTTTTCGTGAAATATTAATTGTGAACTCGATATGAAAATTGTTCGTTATACATCAGAACATTACAGTGAAATACTAAATAGGCTTAATATCACATTGTATAACCTTGGTCAGACCATTGTTGTATAAATTTTTGCCCCAACCATGGTCGGGTGATTGGGGCAGTTCTGCCACCTATGCATTTATTATTTATTTAATTATTTATTTATTTATTTGCATCACATTTTTTTAATGTATTAAAGAAAAAATTCAAACTTTGATTTCTCATAACTGGAAAACTACACATGCTATTTTTAAATTAAAAAAACTATTCGACTCAAAACTGTAATGCCCTTTTCAGTACTTGGTAGAACAGAAGACTTTTGTACTTATCCATAGACCTTTAGTTATATGAAGAAATTTGATATACTGTAGAATGCAAACAAACAACAGTTATTCAAGTCCAACATGGCTTTCAAAGTTGCTTCAAATTTGGAGGAATTGTTTTGAACTTTTTTTGTGGGAATAGATTTGAAAGGTAATTTTCCTCCCTATATAAGAGGTCCATGTCCATGGCCAGGGGTGAGATTACAGACCCCTAGCTTTGCTGTTTCACAGGGTGGCCCACCCCTGCCCCCTGGGATCCACCATGCCCCCTGGGGTCTGCTCTGCCCCCTGGGATCTGCCATGCCCCTCATGAGAAAAAAATGTTTTTCTTTTTTAAACCTAATAATCGTAATTAACCTCATAAATGAAATACCTTACATGGATACAGAACACAGAATGATAGCAATAGTAAGCAATTGTCCTGTTTGGCTCAGGAATGGTCCTTATCAATCAGAATAATTTAATTCTGAGGTATGATTATAGCTAAAATCCCAGAGCTTCTTCACCATGGGATTAAGCCATAAGGGGGCCCCTGGACTTCACGCCGAAAAGACATAGCACTTTGCGTGTGCATGAATGTGCCCCTCAAAAAGTTTAGCACCCTGCCCCTTTTTAAATCAAACTCGGGGTCTGGATTAGATCCTGTGGTTCATCAAGAAGCTGCCATCTCCACAACTGAACTCCACCTTTGTGGTGTACAAAACGAGGCCACCCTCAAAGCTTTGTAATTCTCTACTCAAGGACCGACGCCTTCCTGTGGTCCTTCTTTCCCACCACGTTTTATATGGAACAATTTCTCTTAGGCCGTTGTGCTCTGTCTATCAACAGACACCTTTTGTTCCAGTCTCAGTCAGTGGATGCTGCATCCTACTGCAGCAGTTCCATTACGCAGCTGTTTAGGAATTCCTGTTTTTAACTGCACACAAAATTCAGTATTTCGCTGTGACCTTTTCTTTCTCCTCTGGAGCTCACCTGTATCTATATGGAGTTGTACCACATGCTCACACCAGTACGTAATACCTGCTAGTGGGGTCTTTACTTCACCAGAAGAAATAATTCAATGTGACACTTACATAGTTTGTGAGGAATATTTCTTTCAAATATATTCCCAACAAGAACAGTTTTTCAAAATGTTCCTTTATAAGCACATGTTGGACATTTATGGTAATAAGAGGTCTTTGCCACAACTGCAAAACATGTTTACCAACCTGATACAGTAACTATTGTGCACCCCATCCATATATATTTTTGACCCCTCTAGCAATTTCCTGTTACCAGGTCACTGCAGTAGGCAGGTAATGGAACTGGAAGAAGATAATTTAAGATTTACGCTTCTTACCTAAGTTTCACTTTTTCTCTTGAATTTCAGGGGGTTTCTTCTCCAGTATATTTTCATCATTATTTGGGTCCAAAGAAATGAGAATTCTAATCTTAGGCCTTGACGGAGCAGGTAAAACCACAATACTTTACAGATTACAAGTTGGAGAAGTAGTCACAACTATTCCAAGTAAGTTCTTTTTTTCTTTGTAATTTAAACGGTACATGCACAAATATGGTACAACGGTACAAATATGACCATGTTACAGCTGATCTGATAGATTTACACTGGCTCCCTATTTGGCAACGAATTGATTTTAAAATCCTTGTCCTTGTGTATAAATCCATTCATGAACAAAGTCCCATATACATCTCCAACATGCTTCAAATTCAAACTGGTTCTAAACAGCTTCGATCTACATCTACATCAGCACCCAGATTTATTGAACACCGTACTCAACATACAACATTTGCCGATAGATCATTTTCATGTTATGCTCCTCGCACCTGTAACCTTCTGCCTGACCACATCAAGCTTGCCAATTCCTTTGCTATATTCAAAAAACTGTTAAAACACCATCTTTTTCAAGTCGCCTACCATCGCTAACTGTTTTTTTTTTTTCTTGTGAAGTTTTGCTTAATTACTTGTTAGCGCCTTAGTGCAAAACTGTTTTGGTGTTTGGCGCTATATAAATGTGACTGATTGATTGATGCAAGCGCAGTGCAAACCTGCAGTCTTGCAACATTTGTAGAACTGTGTTGCAGTAGTCTATCAAAATTATATTCAGAATACTGTATTTTGACAAATAGATTAAGCAAGTTTTCTTGCATCTAAATTCTAAACATTACATCCTCTATTTCATTGAGGTTATTAAGATTGTGCAGTATGGTGAACCTGTTTGTTTGTTAATCATGTATTTACAAAATTTACAATTGAAAAATTCCATTTATCTTTTTATTTTGCATCTTGTATTAAAACTGAAATGAAGAGAAATTATATTGTGTTATATTTTATATATATAAATATTTTATATATATATATATATATATATATATATATATATATATATATACATATATATATATATATATATATATATATATATATATATATATATATATATATATATATATATATATATATATATATATATATATATATATTATATATATATTATATATATATTATATATATCAGGCCACCTGATAAAGCAGGTGGCCTGCTTTATCAGGCTTGAAAATAAACAAACAAAATGGTGGAAGGATTACAAATTTATAGTTCAATTCAAAGGCTTGTTAGAAACAAATTTATTAGCTTATTGAACACAGCTCAGGAGGCCATTGTGGTGTCATTTAAAGAATTAGGGGTCAGGGGTCAAGCAAGCAAAATTGGCTGAGAAAACATTCAAAGATATTATTCATTTATGAGTTATTTAAGTTTAAAGTTTGGTATCATTTGTGTAGAAACAACTGAAATCAGACTAGTGTGACATATCCTCAGCTTCCTCAAAAGTTGTCATGTATTCTATCATATTTTGTGCTGTGATTTTGTGGTTTAAATACCATTGGATATGTCAGGAAAGTAGTAAAACAGAATCTAGTTATAATCTACCACCTGAAAAAAGGTAAACGAGAAATAATTTGAAAAGTAAAAAAAAAGATACGTTAACAATTGGTCATAATGTGAGGATGAGGGCATCAACCTTCCATAGTGAACTTACTACACCAGTCCTTTTTTCACAGAAAAGGCAGAGCTTTAAACTTGAATGTATCTAATAACAGAATACAATTTGGGAATGCTTTTATTTCTTTTGAAGACCTCTTTATATAAAATAAATTTGCTTGACCACTGAACCATTCCTTTAAGTTTCAAGATAAACGTTCTGAGATGAACATTATGACAATCTTTGTAAAAGAGCACCTGTTTGTTGAACTGCAGAACAGATAAGCAATAATTTTATATGCATTTTAGGCATCTGAACCTCACTGCAGATTTGCATCAGAGGAAATGGATTATTCATCTTGAATTGTAACAATGTCATTGTACTTTACCTTTTTGAGTAACCATTTTGTTGTCTTCTTACCCTTTCTGCAGCAATTGGATTCAATGTGGAATCAGTAACGTATGAAAACCTCAAATTTCAAGTGTGGGACCTCGGCGGTCAGACAAGTATAAGGTGAGTTTGTGGTTTGCAGCTACCAAAGTTTTTAGTAAAATGTTGTGAAATCTTAAACAAAGGAAAAATTACTAGCCCCATTACTACATACTTCCCTCAACAAGCCCATTCTCTATGCCAGCTTTGAATAGTTGAACATGTTGTCTTCAGACAGTTCTAGTTTGATATTCACTTGGCAGACAAATGGGGAATTGGTCACTACCCATCTGACGACCTTGCCTCACCTTTTACTGCTGGTGCGACTGAACATTTCACAAGCCTGCTGTTTTTGTTACTTCTGCCTCACTGTGAAAACCTTTGTGGTCTAGAGTCATAGCATCAGCTTGGCAAGCTAGCAGTCCTGGGTTCGATTCCCAGTGGGGTTTTCATTCAGCAGTGCTTCACAACTGGTTTATCAAACAACTTTGGACATCTCTATGTTACCTTAGCTGTTGAGAAAGAGATGTGAATTTCCCAATCCAGCTACCTACCCTGCCTTCCTTTTTACTAGCATGACTGGAGTTTTCACAAACCCATACTGTTTTCTTTAGTTCTGACATGGATTTACTTACAAAAATTGTCTGAGTTTCTCACTACTCAACAGGCTCCCCTCAACCCCTCTGCAGCAATTGTTATTGCACCCTCACAGTCCATCATGTTCTCCTTGCTTGCCCCCTGTACAACCTTCCCAGAGTTTCCCTCATTCCCCACAATTCAATAGCCGAGCTCTTTCAGAAAAACCCTCCTGATAAAATTATCTCCTTTCTTCATCATGCTTCCCTCTACAATCATATTTAGTCCTCTCCCACCCCCTTTTTTTTCTTTTTCTTTCACCCATGCACATCCTCTCTCAATCCCAGCTTTCTGGCTTTTAGTTCCTGTGTTTTTCTCAATTTCCCCGTTTTCTTTCCTTCCTACCTCTGGAATAATCTAACCTCTCGGGCACAATTTGACCCTCGCTGTCGTAGTGCCGTTAAGCTCTCATCAAACAAACAAACTCCACAGGTCCCGAGTGATGGAAGTTGTGCTAATCCATACATATGATCAAGCAGTCTTGCGGGCTAATGTAAAGCTTGACCACGGAACTTAACCCATTTTACTTTCGTTGTTTACAGGCCTTATTGGAGGTGTTATTATTCAAATACAGATGCAATCATCTATGTGGTAGACAGCTGCGATAAAGACAGACTAGGTATTTCAAAATCAGAATTAGTAGCCATGCTAGAGGTGAGTAAAACATTAGGCGTACAGCTCCTGTAAAACTGTTTAGTTAAATCCAAAATTCCTACTATTTTGGTTAATGGATAGATCTGCGATGTCTTTATAGCTAATTATGGTGTATCTGAGGACATGGTTCATGCTTGGATCATGAGAATGCCTACCAAGTATGGGTGAAATAGTTCAAGATATCATTGTTCACATTAAGGTGCCGGATGGCAGGATTCCCACACATATCAAATTCCTGCTCAAAAATAATTAAAGGGAGGAAATTCCCATTAAAAAAAAAAATGGCTGAAAAATGCCAAATTTAGCATTTTTCAGCCAAATTTGGGAATTTCTTTGTATTTTTGGCCTTCTTGGTTCTGATGCTAATAGCATAAGGAACATAGGCAGTCATACTGGCATGTGTGTATGTATGTATGCATTTGTATGCCATGCATCTCTGAGGACCTGAACCTGTTTTACCTGGAACAACCGAGGACTAAATTTTCATCCAAGGACTCAAATATGGGCCCTCAGAAAATTGTGCATGCAAATGCATTACAAACATCGGGAAGGGGAAAAGGGGGGGTCCTCGTTTTACATGATGTGTATGAATCTGTGTGATGCTGGTAACACAAGTGTCTGGTCAAGTCCTCACAATCATCTTAAATTTCCAAATGTGTGTGTGTGTGTGTGTGTGTGTGTTAGTATTACTAAATATACCACGGACCCGAACCTGTTAAACCATTGATTGACTGAGGACTTATAAACAAACTGAGTACTTGAAAACTGACCGAGGACTTTCAAAATGGGTCCTCGGAAGAATTTGCATGCAAATGTATCAGAAACTTCAGGAGGAGGGAGGGGGAATTCGATGTAATTTAAACTAGGGCCTTTATTGGAACTTTTTTATTTTTCAGAAGTTTTTGTCGAAAGTCCTGTCATGTATGGCTGATGTCAGGTGTGTGTGTGTCTGTAACAGCTAGCGTGTTAACACAATATCTCAAAAACGATACACTGGATTTATGTTATATTTGGTACACAGATAGCTCATGATCTGGAGATATGTCCTGTTGTTTTTGGTGGTGATGTCATGCATATAAATGAGTAGGTGGGGCCTAATGTAAACAAAATTGAAATGCTCTTAATTTTAACAACCACATGTTTGTTGTGTTTCATATTCGGTATATTTATGTTGTTAGCTAGTGTCTACGTTTTCATTGTATAAAAATGTTAAATTTCATTAATATGCCATGCATAGTGGACAGAGCTTAATATGATTTTGTTGAAAAGGCTTGTAAAAATGATATCTCAAAAATGATACACTTTATTCATGTCATATGTGGTACACAGATAGCCTGTGGTCTGTAGACTGAAAAACTTGTAAATACAGTATCTCAAGAAAGATACACTAATTCATGTCATACTAATTGTACTACGCAGTAGAGCTGTGACCGTTTAGCGTGTACACGCTACACGCTTGCAAATCCTTGTAAACGTTTACTAAATACTTCATTGCGAGTAATCAATTTTCATAGTCGGTCTTGCTGTTGAAAATCAATATGATCATTCATGATTCAATCACTCACACATTTAGCTGACAAAATTCCAATCAATGACTTTTTACAAACTGTAAACCCGATTAGCATAATCCATTTCTAAATGTGTGAATCACAAATGCGCAGTAATCACCAATGAATGGGGATATTATGCACTTTGATTTCGCCAAAATGTGAGTAGGCTTACTTGTAAAATGCACCGCGAATGTGCTGCAGTAAACAGTGAAACTAACAATAGGCCTAACATTAGGCCATAAGGCTGTAAATCCCACGCAATCAAAGCCCGTTTTACAAGCTGTTAAATCGGTCAAAAAACACTTGAAAAATACTTGAATCGTGACAATCAGTACATTTACATGTAAATATTACCTGATGAGTCAAATGAATTTTGCAAGAAAGAACAAATATTGCAAAATAAACAAACAGAAAAAGGTTTTAATAGAGCTGAAATTCTGCATGCTTTGCAAAGATGGTGGCCATTTTTTTGAGAGGACTGATGTTTCAGAACTTTCTGGTGGTTGTGGCATAGTTTTTAAATGTTTAACGGCGAGGTATATCATAGGCCTGATATGCAAGATTTTCACAGAAGAACTTTGAAAGCCGTAGCAAATAGGACAAAAAAGTTACGCGATGTTGACTTTAAATGACATTGAAATGAAGTTATCTTTTCTTTCCAAAATGAATTTCCATGCATATTTTCCATAAAAATAATGATGTATACTGTAGAAGTAAACTTTTTACGTTTTGGAAAGCAAAACTCAGCGTCTATTTGGGCAATGGAGTCAATACTTTTGCCATACTGGTTGCACGATTTTTTTTACTTCGCCTCGTAGTTTTGGAGCAATTTTGGTTTTTTTTTTTCCGAAAATTACGGTACTAAACCGTGTACACGATACAAGCTTGCTTTTTTTGGCGTGTACACGTGTACTAAAATCCCTAAACGATCACAGCTCTACTACACAGATAGCCCATGGTCTGTAGATGTGCCCTATTGTTTTTGGTGGTGCCATCTTGCATATTGATGAGTAAGTGGGGTTTAATGTAAAATATATTTTAACAACTACATGTCTGTTTGGTTTTATATGAGGTATAATTATGATGTTAGGTGTTGTGTACATGTTCATGGTGCAAAAATGTTGAATTTCATTAATATGCATAGTGGGCGGGGCTTAATATGATTTTGTTGAAAAGAGCTTGTAAACATGATATTTCAATAATGATACATTTGATTCATGCCAAATGTGGTACACAGATAGCCCATGGTCTGTAGATGTACCATAAATTGTTTTTGGTGGTGATATCTTGCATATTAATGAGTAGGTGGGGCTTAATGTACAAATCTTAACATGCTCCTATTTAAACAGCTGCATGTCTGTTTACTCAAATATTTGGTAGAATAATGATGTTAGCTGTTGGGTACATGTCATGGTATTAATACGTTGATTTTCATTAATATGCATAGTGGGTGGGGCTTAATATGGTTTTGTTCAAAGGAGCTTGTAAACTCTCAAGAACAATAACCTGAATTCATGGCATATGTGATACACAGATATAGCTCATGGTCCGTAGATATGCCCTAGTGTTTTTGGTGGTGATGTCATGCATATTAATGAGTAGGCGGGGTTTGATGATAAGAAATCTTAAAATGCTCATATTTTAACAATTTGTTTTCCTTCATATTTGGTATAAATACAATTATATAATTATAATTATCTTATTAGCTAGTTCAGACATGTTCTTGGTATAAAAATGTTGAATTTCAGTTATGAGTAGTGGGCGGGGTCGGAGCCTAATATTATTTTCCGCAGAAAAAAATCCATGTTGTGCATCGGAATCTCTGGTTTGGTTGTGATGTCATCATGCATAAGTTGGGGCTGTGAGGAGGGGGGGGTGCTTAATATTAAATAAAACAATCTTAAAAAAGTAAAATTTATAACAACCAGGCCATCAAATTGTTGGTTTAGGGTAACCGGACCAACCCATTGAAAATACCCCCCCCCCCCCTCCCCTCACTAGTTTGGTTTGTTGATGTTTAACGGCACCGCGACAGTCTAGTGTCCTCCGCAACAACAACCTCTTCCCCCCCTCACTAGTTTGGTTTGTTGATGTTTAACGGCACCTCGACAGTCTAGTGTCCTCCACAACAACAACCTCTTCCATCACATATAATCTCCTCCCCTCCTCCCCTTCTACACCTAACCTTACACACCCCTTTCTTTTTATCGAAATTTTCTCCCACATTCAGTTTTTCCCCTGTATCTCCCTTACAACTCTTCCATTTCCTCACTATCCTAACTCTTACACCATAATTTATTAAAGTCCTCTTGGCACATCTGACTGTCGCGGTGCCGTTAAACATCAACAAACCAAACCTGAAATTTAGGACAGAAATGTAAAGATTTGCATTAAAAAGCTCTCAACTACAAACAATCAATATCTTCTCAATGAAAACATGGCACATTATTTCAAAGGATGGGACTTGATAATGATAACCTTTATCATGCCATCTTTCTCATTTATTGACAACAAATCACCACCACCGGCTGGACACTCAAAAACTGCTCAAAATTGAAAGGGTTAAGTATCTGCGTCAGTAATGCTCTGGTTATACACCAGATGTATAAGTTTATCCACATTTTCTAATTGTTCTACAGGAAGAAGAATTGAAAAAGTCTATTCTAGTCGTTTTTGCTAACAAACAAGATTTAGAGGGAGCGCTATCAAAAACAGAAGTAGCCAATTCTCTCGGCCTCACAGCTCTCAAAAGCAGGACGTGGAGTATATTTGCGACATCTGCGATAAAGGGAGATGGGTTATCAGAAGCTATGGATTGGTAAGTAACACATGTATACCACACACACAAAGACTAAATGTTGCTTAAAGGAATATGCCCGGGAATTATCATTTTCATGTATATGATAAAGGACTTTTTTATTGAAGAAACAATTATATTATACTTATAACCATGTTGATGTCTTATTTCGTTGAGGAGTTATTGCATTTCAAAGATTTCGCCAGAGTTTTGAAAAAGTGACCAGCATGATGAACTGCCAAAGCTATTAGAAACTGGTCTTTCAACCCTTTCTTAGGAAACCATAATTAGAAATGAACACCCCTCAAATCCACCTAAAGGATTAGTTCAGTGGTGAAGCGTGTCCATCTTATATAAAAGAGGACTTCAAAAGAAACAAAATGGTGAAGAAAGCGTTCAAAAGTCTGATTCCGTTAAGGAGATATTCAAGTTTAAAGCTCTGCCTTATCTGTATAGAAGTGACTGGTGTAGTAAGTCTACTATGAAAAGTTGGCATCTTCATCCTCACATACGTAGCGATTGTTGATGTATTTTAAAGAAAGTTCATTTAATTTTTTCCCTATTTAAATTATTTTCCCTCAAACTTTCTTCAGGTGGTACTTTATCAATTCCCTTCCTAGATTCAGTTTTACTCCTTTTTTGACATATCTCATGGTTTTTAAGCCACAAAATCGATATGATAAAATACATAAAGACTATGAGGAGTCTGAGGCTATGACATCACAACTAGTCTGATTTCAGTCGTTTGTTTCTACACAAATAATAACAAACTTTAAACTTAGATATTTCCTTAACGGAATATGATTTTTGAATGCTTTTTTCACCATTTTGTTTCTTTTAAAGTCCACAGTCATATAAGATGGGCGTGCTTGACCATTGAACTAATCCTTAATGTTTTAGTTGCAAATCCTCTGCATGAATAGGCCACATTCAGTACAATCTTATCCTCTCTTTGCTTGAGTGCACTGCTTGAGTGCACTTTTTACACAAAAGCTCCATGTATGCAGTAGGATAAGTTGATAAGTGGTCAATTCACATAACACTGTGGCTTTGTGTATGGCCTGTCACTGTAGCAGTTGTGGTTTTGTGTTACTGATTTAATAAAAGGATATCATATATCGGGGTTTGAAATATACTCCCTTGGCAACAACAACCTCTTCCACCACATTTAACTTCCCCCTTCCCTCCCTTTCTACACCTAACCTTACTTACTTTTTTTTCCTTCTGCTTTTCCCCCTTTTCTCCCTTACAAACCTTACATCTCTTCACTATCCTAACTCTTACACCATAATTTTTTAACACCCTCTTGGCACATTTGACTCTGACTGTCGCGGTGCCGTTAAACATCAACAAACCAAACCAACCTTGAAATTTAATCTCCGGATCAGAATGTAGTAAACTGTCGGGACTTGTGGGGTAAAAGCAATAGCATGATAAGTTCGTAATGAGTGCAGTTTGATGCATACTTGTAGGTCTATTGTGTTTTTTTAAATGTATTTCTATATAAAAACAAATGATAATTTTTTTTGAGTGTAAGGTACATTAGCTAATGGGTAAATGTATGTTTTTGTCAAGTGCATGATATGATCCATGTCAATAATTAAAGGATTAGTTCAGGGGTCAAGCATGTTTATCTGATATGAAAGAGGACTTCAAAAGAAACAATGGTGAAAAAAGCGTTTAAAAAATCTTATTCCGTTAAGGAGATATTCAAGTTTAAAGAATTAGTTCATGGGTCATGCAAGTTCATCTTATATGAAAGATGACTTTAAAAGAAAATAAACGACTGAAATCAGACTAGTTGTGATGTCACAGCTTCAGATTCCTCAAAGTCTTGATGTATTATAAAGAAAGTTTATTGAATTTGTTCACTATTTACATTATTTTCCCTTAAACTTTTTTCAGGTGGTATATTATAAATACCCTTCCTATTTTCAGTTTTGCTACTTTTTTGACAATTCTCATGATTTTTAAGGCACAAAATTGCAGTACAAAATAGGATAGAGAACATAAAGACTTTGAGGAATCTGAGGCTATGGCATCACAATTAGTCTGATTTCAGTCGTTTCTACACAAATGATACTGAACTTTAAACTTAAATATCTCTTTAACGGAATAAGATTTTTGAATGCTTTCTTCACAATTTTGTTTCTTTTGAAGTCCCTCTTTCATATAAGATAAACATGCTTGACCACTGAACTAATCCTTTAATATCTCCTTAACGGAATAAGATATTTGAATGCTTTCTTCACCATTTTGTTTCTTTTGAAGTCCTCTTTCATATAAGATGAACTTGCTTGACCACTGAACTAATCCTTTAATATCTCCTTAACGGAATAAGATATTTGAATGCTTTCTTCACCATTTTGTTTCTTTTGAAGTCCTCTTTCATATAAGATGAACTTGCTTGACCACTGAACTAATCCTTTAATATCTCCTTAACGGAATAAGATATATGAATGCTTTCTTCACCATTTTGTTTCTTTTGAAGTCCTCTTTCATATAAAATGAACTTGCATGACCCCTGAACTAATCCTTTAAACAAATATTTCCAATTATTTCAAAATGGGCAATTTTTTATTTTAGTTAAAAAAAAACTACCTAAAAATTGCTTTGGATTTGCATGTATAATATAACATCACACAACACACTGCAAAGTTTTTTGTGTTTTGATAAACTGCAGAATTTCTGAAATCTTTTTGTTTTGTTTCCCCTTGATAGGTTAGTAAAACAGCTGAAGACGGGACAATAACACCACTGATATTAAGTGGTTTATACGGAACTCACAAAAAACTTGAGGCAACTCTTTCTTCTTTCACTCTTCCAAGTGCCATATGTGGATGCTTATTCGGGCAAATAAGGAAGGATTTATCAAAATAGTGGATCAGAGGGATGGATAGATACTCTGCTGTGAGGGTATGGATGAGAATTCTAGTGATGGGATGAAATTGTTTCGTTGGTGGCACCGGCAAAGATATTCAGATTGCGTGTCTTTTGATTTGGATTGGATTGGCGGTGACCTGTATTATTAGATTGGGAATCAATTATTGTGTGATATAAGTTGAATCTTTCACCTTTTTGTTGAAGATTGAATTCATCACTTGGCATGGTTTCGATTTAACCCATTACTATTTTTATGTTTTAGGAATTCCATATTTTGATTTAGACTGAATCTATTATATTTTGTTAATTAAATCTATAATTTCAGATTGAATTTTTCACCTTCACGGTTCGAAATTAACGCTATTTCGCTATTTCAAAAATAGTAAAATCTCGAACGGAATACCAAATCATTCTCTTTAAGTATTCAGCTGTTATAGTAAAAAAAAATTATTGTGATATGCATTGCGATATGCAACAGTAAACAGTCTGACAGTGAAACTAACAATAACATAACGTTAGGTTCAGATCCAAGACCCGTTCTACAAGCAGGAAAATTGACCAGAAAATACACTGCCAAACGATTTCAATCGTGGCGGTCAGTACATTCACATGTAAATATTACCTGATGAGTCGAATTAAATTTTGCAAGAAAGACAAAATATTGCAAAATAAACAAACAAACAAAGGTTTTCAACAGAGCTGAAATTCTGCATGCTGCGTAAACATCGCTGCCATTTTTCCCAGGACTGATATGAACAATACTTCCGGGGTGTTGGCGTAGTTTTGAAAATTTTTACGGCGGGGTATAACAGTATGCAAGATTTTCACTGAAAGTTTTTAGAGAGTACGGCAAAAAAAACTTTTCTGCTCTTTCTAAACCAAATTTCCATGCACATTTTCCATAAAAATAATGATTTATATTGTAGAAATACACTTTTCATGGTTTTAAAACCAAAATTCCAGCATCTATTCGGGCAATGGAGTCAGTACTTTTGCCATACTGGTTGCGCAATATTTTTACTTAGCACTGTAAATTGGAGCAATTTTGGTGTACTTCCAATGATTACGGTATTAGACGTGTGTAAATGCTCAACATTTTTTGTGTGTACACGTTTAGTAAAATCAGTAAACGTTCACAGCTACAAATGAAATTATATCCGTAATTATCGCAGCTGCCAGGTCATTGAGACAGTTAACTGCCAAATCGTTAAACCAAAGTTATTGTTGTTTTTCTGAGAAAAAAACAAACAGGAATAGTGAAATATGAGACGGAATATTAGATTTAAAATGTTACTATTCCGTTGGAATAGTGGCAAAAGAATTTAAAACTTTGATCCGTGACCTTTTTGTTTTAGATTAAATTGGTCACCTTTGGTATCAGATTGAATCTATCACCTTTGGGTGTCAGATTGAATCAATCACCTTTGGTATCAGATTGAATCTATTACTTACCTTTGGTGTCAGATTGAATCAATCACCTTTGGTATCAGATTGAATCAATCACCTTAGGTATCAGATTGAATCTATTACTTACCTTTGGTGTCAGATTGAATCTGTCACCTTTTGTTTTAGATTGAATCTATCACCTTTGGTATCAGATTGAATCTATTACCTTTGGTGTCAGATTGAATCTGTCACCTTTTGTTTTAGATTGAATTTATCACCATTTTTTGGGATTAGATCTATCACCTTTTGTTATAGATTGAATCTATCACCTTTGGTATCAGATTGAATCTATTACCTTTGGTGTCAGATTGAATCTGTCACCTTTTGTTTTAGATTGAATTTATCACCATTTTTTGGGATTAGATCTATCACCTTCTGTTTTAGATTGAATCTACCACCTTTTGTTTTAAATTAATTCTACCACTTTTTGTTTTAAATTAAATCTATCACCTTTATGTTTTAGATTGAATCTATCACCTTTTGGTTTAGATTAAATCTATCGCATTCAGGTTTATAATAAATCTATTAAGTTATTTTTAGATTTAATCTACAACCTTTTTGTTTTAGATTAAATGTTACTTTTTTTACATTGAATCCATAACCCTTTTGTTTCAGATTGAATAATATTTATTAATTAGATTTAGTCCTATCACATTCAGTTTGTTATAAATTATATGCTTACTATGAGAGGCTCCTACAATACATTTATGTATATATGGAGGACAGTATATTTGCTATAGAAATGATGGATGAGATCAAGCATTAAAAGCAAATACTGTATATGTATCAAAAAGCATCAAATACAACAAATGATTCAGGTTTGCACTGCGCTATGCTGGTGTATCCGCAGTGGGAGCTATTATAGGCATACTGGTGTCCATGCAGACCCCTAGCTTTGCTGTTTTACAGGGGCGGCCCTCCCTGCCCCTCGGTGGGCCCGCCCTGCCCCTGGGTGGGCCCGCCCTGCCCCCTGGGGTCCGCCCTGCCCCTAATGAGAAAATATATATATATATATATATATATTTTTTTTTTTTTTAAACTTAATAATTTGATTAACCTCATAAATGAAATACCTTACATGGATACAGAATACAGAATGATAGCATAGTAAGCAATTGTCCTGTTTGGCTCATAAATGGTCCTTATCAATCAGAATAGTTTTATTCTCAGGTATAATTATAGCTAAAATCCCAGAGCTTCTTCACCATGGGATTAAGCTCCTGGACTCCATGCCGAAAAGACGCAGCACTACACACGCGCATTAATGTGCCCCTCAACAAGTCTAGCACCCTGCCCCTTTTTAAATCAAGCTAGGGGTCTGCCATGTTATCTGTGTTGTCCCTCCAGAGGGAAGTGTATGCCTTTGATATACACAGTAACTGTACTGCAGGGAGAGACAAGATAACTATGACATACTGATGTGTCTCAATGTAACCCGTGCAGGGGTCAAAATTAAAAAAAAAAAAAACAATTGCCATTGTTCCACGAAACTGTACTTTCTCAAATAATACTGTTCCGGATCAAGATTTTACTGTTCCAACTTTTTGCTGATAACAGGACAAATTACCTCTCTAAAATAGGCTTTTTACAACTATTTTATTGGTTAATTTGTGCAAATATGTATGTCGGTTATTAGTATTTACATGATGTAACATCCAGTTGCATACAGGTAGCCTGGCATATGGGTATTCATGATTAATTGTAGGCAAGGTGGGAAATCTTTTTTCTACTGTTGAATAAGGAAGAAAATATTTTCATGATAATCTTGTTTGAGGTATTGATCATTTGATGCCACATGCTTATGAAGAGAACAGTTCCACTTGTACAGTTATGTTTGAAAATTCACTTTTCCTGCATAAAAAGGCAAATTCGACCCCTGCAGTCCTTGAGTTCGTCTGTGTATACTAGGTTATTCTTTGATTTACTGGTTACCCTCTGGGTATAATTCACCTGCGTGCATTCAGAGCGAGTCAAGAAGCTAACGCCATGTCTCTCCAAAGTGGGTGGAGTTTTCAGTGTCCCTTCGGGGGGGATGGGGGTGCAGTGAACACGCTATCTGCTTTAGGGACAGAAATATTCATTATTTTCAATTAATTTTTTAATTTCTTGCGGTTACAAAACTAACCAGGTTTCTTTAGAGATTGAAATGAATTGTTTTTCCGCTAAACTGACATTTTTGACTTGGGGTTGACGAATCGTCAAGGTTATCAAACAATTTCTGATTGGGTTATATACGATATATTCATTTACTTTAACATAAGTGCAACTTGTAGATATTTTGTAGGTGTAGTCATTCCAACTATTGAAATCTGTACACAAAATGGTTTGCATTTTAATTGATTAATCTGATAGGTCGATTGGGATTCAAATAATTTTGAAAATATAATAAAAAGTGAAATTAATTTGTTGTGTCATTTATAGGTGTATTCACAGGTAAAGATTTTATACATCAGAAGAAGCAACAATTTAACTTGCCCTAAAACCATTCAGCTCCCTCAAAACCATTCATCTCCCCACCCAAAAAAACATTTTCACCCCCATAAACCATTCATCTCCCCCAGAAACCATTCATGTCTCCCAAAAACCATTCAGAAACCATTCATCTCCCCCATAAACTATTCATCTCCCCCAGAAACCATTCATCTTCCCCAGAAACCATTCATGTCCCCCAGAAACCATTCATGACCCCAGAAACCATTCATCTCCCCCATTAACATTCATCTCCCCATAAACCATTTCACTCTCCCAAAACCATTTCAGAAACCATTCATCCCCCCAGAAACCATTCATGTCCCCCAGAAACCATTCATCTCCCAAAACCATTCATCTTCCCCAGAAACCATTCATCTTCCCCAGAAACCATTCATGTCCCCCAAAAAAACAAACCATTCATGTCTCCCAGAAACCATTCATGACCCCAGAAACTATTCATGTCCCCAGAAACTATTCATGTCCCCTAGAAATTATTCATGTCCCCAGAAACTATTCATGTCCCCCAGAAACTATTCAAAAACCATTCATCTCCCCAGAAACCATTCATCTCTCCTAAAAACCATTCATGTCCCCCAGAAACCATGTCCCCAGAAACCATGTCCCCCAGAAACCATGCCCTAAAACCATGTCAGAAACCATGTCCCCCAAAACCATGTCCCAGAAACCATGTCCCCGAAATCATGTCCCCAGACACCATTCATCTCCCCTCAAAAAACCATTCAACTCCCAAAACCATTTAATCCCAAAAGCCATTCAGCCTCCCCCTGGAAAAAAAAAAACCATTCATCTTACTCAAAAATCATTTAACTCCCCTGAAACCATTCAGCCCTAAAACCATTCAAGTCCCCATCATTCAATTCCCAAAAAGCCATTAAACTCCTTAAAAACATTCAGTTCCCTTAAAAAAACCCAAAAACCATTTAAAAAAAAAACACCATTCAACTCCCTAAAAAACCATTCGACTTCCCCAAAAACCAACCCTCCCCAAACCCATTAAACTCCCCAAGAAACCATTCAGCTCCTCTGAAACATTTAACCCCCTGAAAACCATATAACTCCCCAAAAAACTATTCACCTCTCCCCAAAAACCATTCACCTCTCCCCTAAAACCATTCACCTCCCCAAAACCATTCACCTCTCCCCAAAAACCATTCACCTCCCCAAAAACCATTCACCTCTCCCCAAAAACCATTCAGTTGCCTAAAACCATTCCAAGTCCCCCAAAACCACTCAACTCTACCCAAAACCACCCAACTCCCCAAAACCACTTAACTCCCCAAAAACCATTTAAATCCCCCAAAACCACTTAACTCCCCCAAAATCACTCAACTCCCCCCAAAAAATATTCATCTCCCCAAAAAACCATTCAGCTCCCTTGAAACCATTTTTATCCCCCAAACCATTTATCTCCCCAAAAATCATTCATCCCCCCAAATTATTCAGCTCTCCTGAAACCATTAACTCCCTGAAAACCAACTCCTCCAAAACCAATTCCTCCCCTCCCAAAAAAATCATTTCAACTCCCCAAAAAAATTCAGCTACCCCAACAAAAATTTAGCTACCCTAAAAAAATTCAGCTCCCCAAAAAAAATTCAGCTCCCCCAAAACAACATTTAATTCCAAAAAAATGCTTCCCCAAAAAAGATTCAGCTCCCCCAAAAAAGATTCAGCTCCCCCAAAAATATTTAACTCCCAAAAAAACCATTCAGCTCCTCTGAAACCACTGAACTCCCCCAAAACCATTCAACTCATTAATAAAATTTGCCAATAAAACTGAAGCAAAGATATGGCCTTGAAGAAATCAGTCAGATATTAATACTCAACGTTTTCAAAATGCAAATGATCACTACAGATCAAAAGTTAGGGATAAAATTTAGTGGGTCAAGGATGAGGAATGAACTAAAGTTTGAACTCTGTTGTGAGCAAGCATATTATCAAGAAAATTGGGCTATTTGAGCTTGTTGTTAGACACATGTATTGAAAAAAACATAACGGATGGTTGGAGGAAAGCGGAAGACCAGCAGTAAGTGGACTTGATGACATCACGAGTACACTGGTCTAATGTTTGTCTGATGAAGGCTTAAGTACACTGGTCTAATGTTTGATCATTGATGGATGGGCTTAACGGCACTTTGACATTAAGATAACCACACAATAAGGACTTCATCCATTTCTAAGAGGTTAGATCATTCCAAAAGTAGAAAGATAGTAGTATTGAGAGAAGTACGGGGACTAAAAGCCAGGAAGCTGGGATCGTGAGAGGAAGTGAAGGGGTGCTAAAAAAGGTAAAAGTAAGTGGAGGGGGTGGGAGAGGACTAAATATGGTTGTAGAGGAGGCACTGTAAAGCATTGTAGAAGCAACTCAAATTGCTGATGACTCGTGTACAGTGGGGAAATCTCATCGGCACCACACCAACATATGAATGTACAACAGGATTTGAAGACGTTCAAATTGATTGGGGATAGCAGAGGGGGCGTTTGTGATTAATATATATATGCAATTTGGGCCAAAATTCCTCCGTTTTGACATAGTGGTGAGTGTGCAAAAGTAGTTTTTTGTTTTGACATAGTGACAAATGTGCAATTAACAAAGTTTAATTGCAAATTACTCTAATTAAAATGTATCTTGTTGTGTTTGTATTATTTATTAGTTACTTAATTAATTATTATGAATTAAGCTCAAATTTATTAGGGATAGCAGAGGGAAAATTTGTGATTAATATAATATATGACATACTTTTGTGCAATTTGGCCCAAAATTTTACAATTCAGTATTTCCTCCCTGTTTTGACATAGTGGTGAATATGCAAAAGTAGTTTTTTTTTTTTTTGGTATAGTGTCAAACTGCAATTAACTAAGTTTAATTGCAAATTACTTTGATTAAAAAGTATCTTGTGTTTGTATCATTGATTAATTATTTACAATTTACTTTTAAATTATATCTAACCTTCCATGCTATAAATATACAATCTGGTCCAATGACCCAATCCTAATGCACTTCTAACTGACCTTAAAAACGTAGTTACCAACCCAGCCCTAACCTATATAATACCTCTAACATCCCTCACTTCTTTTCAGCTCGTTGTTGTCACAACATCGCTGGAACTGGCCAAGAAATTTCTTTTCAGTTTTGCCTTTTCTACAAATTTTCATCCTTGCAGCTCCGACCATGCAGATTTTTATGCTGTTTGGCATTTTCTTCTAGTTTTTTCAAGTCACTGATGTCGCAAGGCCTTTCGGAGGAATGCTGCCCAAGTGGAAGCCTAAAGTCAGAGACACTCCACTTTGGGATGTATTCTGCCAGATTTGGAATGTTCGAGACTGGTGCCAGAATAGATCGGTTTCTCCACATACAGCGCCTCTTGGTGACGTAGCAGATTTCCTGTTGTGTCAGTTTAATCTGCATAAATCCATCAATACAGTCAAGGGTTTTCGGACAGCCATAGCAGCTATCCACCGGGGATTTCCGTCACCGACACACGGCCTCTGGAAAGATGGATTAAAGGAATGTTCTGACAAAGACGCTCAGTTTGGAACCTTGCTCCCCGTGGGACAGGCAAGTAGTTCTCGAGATATTAGCATGGGCTCCGTTCAAGCCGCTATCTGCGTGTCTGCTTAAAGAACTGATGATCAAAATGGTTTTTCTCCTCTCCGCAGCCTCTGCCAGACGCAGAGGTGCAGTGCACACGCTTTCGCTAAGGCCACATTTGCTTTGAATCTGGGGGTGTACGGCTCGTACCCAACCCAGCTTTCTTGGCCAAAAATCAAACTCGAGTTTCTACCATAACTGATATTCCTTCAGTCGCTCTCTACGTTTTCTGACACATCAGAGGACAGGGCCTGGTGCCCTGTTGATGTCTCAAACACTATATTAAATGTACACAATCCTTACGGAACGACGTGAAAGCTTTATTCGTGCCTTTTCAAAATCCGCATCACGCAGTTTACGATTTCGCGATGGTTTGTTCAAGCAATCATGTACGAGAAATCCGCGTTGTTCACAAAACATTTGGTTATGGCACGTCAGGTACGAGGCATAGTTACATCAATTGCGCTATTTGGTGGAGTTCCCCTCATGAGATTCTTCGCCCTGCGGTACTGAAAACACCAGCCGCGTTCGTCTCCGCATATTTGAAGGATAAACCAGACTACCAGGCGGAGTTGCAAGGTCCGTTCTTTCCAGAAGAGGACCGTCCCTTCACGAGGTAAATATGCTTGTATTTTATTCACGTTCTCTCCTTTCACTTACGGTTTACCCGTCAATTTATTGGCGTCTTGGTCATTTACTAACAAATTTTGGCTGCTGTTTTAGCACGTTTGATTCGTTTTATTTTACTAACAAAATTTTGCTGTGTTTAAGCACTTTTTATTTTTGTTTAATTTTACTAACGAAGATTTGCCGTTGTTCAGGCAATTTTGAATTCATTGTTTTACTAACAATTTTGCCATGTTTAAGTCACTTCTATTTTGTTTATTTTTGCTAACGAAATTCTGCTGCTGTTCTGGCAGTTTCTGTTTAGTTTTAACTTTATGGACGGCTTGTTTCCTCATCTTTAACAAAACTGCTTGGTCCTCTGGCTAACCTCATATGTTTTCACCATGACATATTAGGCGTTGTTTACAGTTTTGAGTCCTGTTCACTAACAACTTCTGTTAACATGCGTTTTTTGAGCAATTAACCCATATTCAGTGGACGTCTTGCCTCGGTTATTACTAACAGGTTGTTCCCTGTTCCATTGTGGAACTAGGGAGTGGTTTACTATTTTATAGTAATTACATTTAAAGGTTTTTTGTCCTTAAGAGGATAAGAAATTTAATCCTTTTAAGTAGGATAAAAGTGGTGCGATTATTAGGATCAGCCATTAGAAAATTGGGCTTCGACCTGAACTCCCTTCCTTCGGTTCCTCGATGCAATCTGATTGCATATTTTTAGCATGGAAGGTAAGATATAACTTGAGTAAATTTACCCCGCTAAGTGTAAGAGGGATATCTACGAGAGTTGTACTTACCTTCCATGCATCACGGCCCGCCTCCCCTCTCGTTCAGGCCTCAGTGGAATTTCAAGTGAGGGATGTTAGAGGTATAATGGAGGTCAGGGCTGGGTTGGTAACTACGTTTTTAAGGTCAGTTGGAAGTGCGTTAGAATCAGGTCATTGGACCAGATTGCATATTTATAGCATGGAAGGTAAATATAACTCTTGTAAATATCCCCGCTATGTTTACCAGGATAAATTTATTAGTTATAGAAAATGGAGGAAAATAAACCTATAAATGATAGTAATATGCATTTAAAGACATTCGCCACTATGTCAAAACCAAAAAACGCTTATCCAGTCGATCCTACATTCGCCACTATGTCAAATCAGGGACGAGTTAACCCTAACCCCATGTTCCACCATTATCTAATATAATAAAAAAACAAAAACACAGATCCTTTAGTCTGCAGTTTATTAACTCCAGACTCAAAAACGTAATTAATAAATTTTACATATTTTGAACTAAAAGGCACACTCAGATATAAAAAAAAACATTTAAAACTCTTTTCTGCAAAGTAGAAACTAACTTCCTTCAAACATAAAATCACTGAAATCATCAAATAAACATGAATGCTCATAAAACCTAAGGAGGAAAAGAAAAATTGTTTTCATCATCTTTGCAACAAAGAAGATACAAGGTTACATTACGAAAGGGAGGCTATAAGCAGTTGACCATTATTTGAATGAATTCTATCAGTCTTCACGAGAAGAATTAAATTTTCCAGCTCTTTGACAAGACTTGAGAAGCATGCCAATTGTTTCCCTGCCAGAAAATGTTTCAGAAATGTTTGCTCTTAGTTTTAAACAACTTTGAAAGACATCTGCAATTTGTGGATTTTCTGCAAGGTAGAAAGTAATTTCCTTTTAACATAAAACCACTCAATTCATACAATAAAACACATGAAATTTCTCATAAAACAGGAAAAATAATGGTTGACGTTCATCATATGTAGGTGGAAGAGAGCTTTCCAGCAGGCAGCTATGTACATTTAACCAATATTTGAATGAATTCCCACCAACTTTTCTTTTCACAAGAAAAATTTAATTTGATCAGCTCTTTGGTAGAATTGAGAGGCATGACAATTTTTTCCTGCCAGAAAATGTTTCACAAATCTGAGTTTTAAACAAGTTTTAAAGACATTTTTCACTAGTTCTAGCTCATCTAGTTATGCTACTGAGTAAAATCAGTAAGTTATTTACATAATATTCAACCAAAATAACAATCAAAGCTCTTTCAAAGAAGGCAGAGGATCGAAATTGCAAATCTTAAGGTGATGCAACCCATCATGTCTTTTATCCTTGCAGCCAAATGGAGGCGTGGTCAGTGGTGGTGCTACGACAGAGGGGGGTTTGCATGAGGGAATTTTCCTGCCATGAGACCGCTTCCCTCCCCCCCTCTCCTTTATTTGCCCTCCAGAAAAGTTTGTAAAGTGACATATTTTGTCTGATTTATAGGCTTTGCCCTCTTCCCCATCCCTCCATGAGACAAAATTGTCCCTCGCTTGCCACCATGATCAAAATCCTTTTGCTGCCACTGGGCGTGGTTCAAGTAATTTATTGTTAATCAATACTTGGAATGAATATCCATAAAACAATCAGAACGAAGTTAAAGAGATTTGCCAACTCAATTTTTTCCTGCCTTAAATATAAAATATATATATATATATATATATATCAATGTGTTCTGTGCATCATGTCCAATCAAATAGTGACACTGTTTTTCATAATAGGCAGAGGATCAAACATTCTTAAGAAGACGTTAAGTGCATCCCAGAATAGAAGTATAAAAAATAAACCAAGCTGTTATTCCACAATGTATTTACAAGAAATTTGTAAGTGACCTACAGAATAACAATAGCATCAATAATTCTTAAGGAAATACGGCATTATATGTTGCTTTAAAGCCTCCACCAACTTCCATGTAATCACTGACAAAGTGAACTTTGACTCTGTTGCTAGACGACCTGTAGGTCTCCCCATTTGGCTTGCTTCCACAGAGCTTGCTAGATTTCACACCTCCTGCGTTAACATCGATAATCTGAAATTAAAAATATCCAGATTGTAATCAATGTAGGGCTGTCACGATATGAGTAAATTAGGTATCGATAATCATAGATACAAATATTACCATATATTACCATATTGCGATATCCGACTATAAATAACACTTTTCCTCTTAGGTAGTAAATGGCTCAGTGGTTAAGAAATCAAGCTCGTATGCAAAAGGTACCGGGTTCGATTCTCGCCACAAGTGCTGCATTGTGTCCTTGAGCAAGGCACTTTACTCTACTTGCTTCAGTCCACTCAGCTGTAAAATGAGTACCAACACTGCTGGGGACTTAATCTACGATGGACTGGCATCCCGTCTAGGGGGAGTTTGTGTACTCCTATCCTCTTGTGCCATGGAAACTGGGATAAGCACCGGCCGTATGAGCCTAAATGGTTCGGATGGATTTGACTTAAATTATAACACTTTTCCAGAAAATTTAAAATTTCAACTTTTCATAGAAATTCAGAAAAAAAAGCATAAAACAATCATAATTGCAAGTATTCTGTCATTCATTCATTAAAGATTAATGTTGGGGCAGAGTGTTTATATGAAGCATAAAACAATTATAATTGCAAGTATTCTGTCATTCATTCATTAAAGATTAATGTTGGGGCAGAGTGTTTATATGAAGCATAAAACAATTATAATTGCAAGTATTTTGTCATTCATTCATTAGAGATTAATGTTGAGGCAGAGTGTTTATATGAAGCATAAACAATTATAATTGCAAGTATTCTGTCATTCATTCATTAAAGATTAATGTTGGGGCGGAGTGTTTATATGAAGCATAAAATAATTATAATTGCAAGTATTCTGTCATTCATTCATTAAAGATTAATGTTGGGGCAGAGTGTTTATATGAAGCATAAAACAATTATAATTGCAAGTATTCTGTCATTCATTCATTAAAGATTAATGTTGGGGCGGAGTGTTTATATGAAGCATAAAACAATTATAATTGCAAGTATTCTGTCATTCATTCATTAAAGATTAATGTTGGGGCGGAGTGTTTATATGAAGCATAAAACAATTATAATTGCAAGTATTCTGTCATTCATTCATTAAAGATTAATATTGGGGCGGAGTGTTTATATGAAGCATAAAACAATTATAATTGCAAGTATTCTGTCATTCATTCATTAAAGATTAATGTTGGGGTGGAGTGTTTATATGAAGCATAAAACAATTATAATTGCAAGTATTCTGTCATTCATTCATTAAAGATTAATGTTGGGGCGGAGTGTTTATATGAAGCATAAAACAATTATAATTGCAAGTATTCTGTCATTCATTCATTAAAGATTAATGTTGGGGCAGAGTGTTTATATGAAGCATAAAACAATTATAATTGCAAGTATTCTGTCATTCATTCATTAAAGATTAATGTTGGGGCAGAGTGTTTATATGAAGCATAAAACAATTATAATTGCAAGTATTCTGTCATTCATTCATTAAAGATTAATTGGAGTGTTTATATGAAGCATAAAACAATTATAATTGCAAGTATTCTGATTATTGTTAAGGGCAGAGTGTTTATATGAAGCATAAAACAATTATAATTGCAAGTATTCTGTCATTCATTCATTAAAGATTAATGTTAGGGCAGAGTGTTTATATGAAGCATAAAACAATTATAATTGCAAGTATTCTGTCATTCATTCATTAAAGATTAATGTTGGTGGAGTGTTTATATGAAGCATAAAACATTTATAATTGCAAGTATTCTGTCATTCATTCATTAAAGATTAATGTTGGGGCAGAGTGTTTATATGAAGCATAAAACAATTATAATTGCAAGTATTCTGTCATTCATTCATTAAAGATTAATGTTGGGGCAGAGTGTTTATATGAAGCATAAAACAATTATAATTGCAAGTATTCTGTCATTCATTCATTAAAGATTAATGTTGGGGCAGAGTGTTTATATGAAGCATAAAACAATTATAATTGCAAGTATTCTGTCATTCATTCATTAAAGATTAATGTTGGGGCAGAGTGTTTATATGAAGCATAAAACAATTATAATTGCAAGTATTCTGTCATTCATTCATTAAAGATTAATGTTGGCGGAGTGTTTATATGAAGCATAAAACAATTATAATTGCAAGTATTCTGTCATTCATTCATTAAAGATTAATGTTGGGGCAGAGTGTTTATATGAAGCATAAAACAATTATAATTGCAAGTATTCTGTCATTCATTCATTAAAGATTAATGTTGGGGCAGAGTGTTTATATGAAGCATAAAACAATTATAATTGCAAGTATTCTGTCATTCATTCATTAAAGATTAATGTTGGGCATTAAAGAGTGTTTATATGAAGCATAAAACAATTATAATTGCAAGTATTCTGTCATTCATTCATTAAAGATTAATGTTGGGGCAGAGTGTTTATATGAAGCATAAAACAATTATAATTGCAAGTATTCTGTCATTCATTCATTAAAGATTAATGTTGGGGCGGTGTGTATATATGAAGCATAAAACAATTATAATTGCAAGTATTCTGTCATTCATTCATTAAAGATTAATGTTGGGGCAGAGTGTTTATATGAAGCATAAAACAATTATAATTGCAAGTATTTTGTCATTCATTCATTAAAGATTAATGTTGGGGTGGAGTGTTTATATGAAGCATAAAACAATTATAATTGCAAGTATTCTGTCATTCATTCATTAAAGATTAATGTTGGGGCGGAGTGTTTATATGAAGCATAAAACAATTATAATTGCAAGTATTCTGTCATTCATTCATTAAAGATTAATGTTGGGGCAGAGTGTTTATATGAAGCATAAAACAATTATAATTGCAAGTATTCTGTCATTCATTCATTAAAGATTAATGTTGGGGCGGAGTGTTTATATGAAGCATAAAACAATTATAATTGCAAGTATTCTGTCATTCATTCATTAAAGATTAATGTTGGGGCAGAGTGTTTATATAAAGCATAAAACAATTATAATTGCAAGTATTCTGTCATTTATTCATTAAAGATTAATGTTGGGGTGGAGTGTTTATATGAAGCATAAAACAATTATAATTGCAAGTATTCTGTCATTCATTCATTAAAGATTGATGTTGGGGCAGAGTGTTTATATGAAGCATAAAACAATCCTAATTGCAAGTATTCTGTCATTCATTCATTAAAGATTAATGTTGGGGCAGAGTGTTTATATAAAGCATAAAACAATTATAATTGCAAGTATTCTGTCATTCATTCATTAAAGATTAATGTTGGGGCGGAGTGTTTATATGAAGCATAAAACAATTATAATTGCAAGTATTCTGTCATTCATTCATTAAAGATTAATGTTGGGGCGGAGTGTTTATATGAAGCATAAAACAATTATAATTGCAAGTATTCTGTCATTCATTCATTAAAGATTAATGTTGGGCGGAGTGTTTATATGAAGCATAAAACAATTATAATTGCAAGTATTCTGTCATTCATTCATTAAAGATTAATGTTGGGGCGGAGTGTTTATATGAAGCATAAAACAATTATAATTGCAAGTATTCTGTCATTCATTCATTAAAGATTAATGTTGGGGCAGAGTGTTTATATGAAGCATAAAACAATTATAATTGCAAGTATTCTGTCATTCATTCATTAAAGATTAATGTTGGGGCAGAGTGTTTATATGAAGCATAAAACAATTATAATTGCAAGTATTCTGTCATTCATTCATTAAAGATTAATGTTGCATAAAACAATTATAATTGGGTCATTCATTCATTAAAGATTAATGTTGTTTATATGAAGCATAAAACAATTATAATTGCAAGTATTCTGTCATTCATTCATTAAAGATTATGTTGTTGGGGCAGAGTGTTTATATGAAGCATAAAACAATTATAATTGCAAGTATTCTGTCATTCATTCATTAAAGATTAATGTTGGGGCAGAGTGTTTATATGAAGCATAAAACAATTATAATTGCAAGTATTCTGTCATTCATTCATTAAAGATTAATGTTGGGGCAGAGTGTTTATATGAAGCATAAAACAATTATAATTGCAAGTATTCTGTCATTCATTCATTAAAGATTAATGTTGGGGCGGAGTGTTTATATGAAGCATAAAACAATTATAATTGCAAGTATTCTGTCATTCATTCATTAAAGATTAATGTTGGGGCGGTGTGTTTATATGAAGCATAAAACAATTATAATTGCAAGTATTCTGTCATTCATTCATTAAAGATTAATGTTGGGGTGGAGTGTTTATATGAAGCATAAAACAATTATAATTGCAAGTATTCTGTCATTCATTCATTAAAGATTAATGTTGGGGCAGAGTGTTTATATGAAGCATAAAACAATTATAATTGCAAGTATTTTGTCATTCATTTATTAAAGATTAATGTTGGGGGCAGAGTGTTTATATGAAGCATAAAACAATTATAATTGCAAGTATTCTGTCATTCATTCATTAAAGATTAATGTTGGGGCGGAGTGTTTATATGAAGCATAAAACAATTATAATTGCAAGTATTCTGTCATTCATTCATTAAAGATTAATGTTGGGGCGGAGTGTTTATATGAAGCATAAAACAATTATAATTGCAAGTATTCTGTCATTCATTCATTAAAGATTAATGTTGGGGTGGAGTGTCTATATGAAGCATAAAACAATTATAATTGCAAGTATTCTGTCATTCATTCATTAAAGATTAATGTTGGGGCAGAGTGTTTATAAGAAACATAAATCAATTAATAATTGCAAGTATAGAGGGGGTGGGGAGGAGGGGGTGGGGAGGAGGAGGACTAAATATGGGTTGTAGAGGGAGGCACGATGAAGGAAGGAGATAATTTTATCCGGAGGGTTTTTCTGGAAGAGCTCGGCTATGGAGTTGTGAGGGGTGAGGGAAGCTCTGGGACGGTGTTACAGAGGGAGGCAAGGAGGATGTAGTGGAGTGTGAGGGGCAAAGGCAATTGTTCCAGAGGGGTAGGGGTAACTAGTGAGGGGGTGGGAGTGAGTGTACATGAGCAAATTGTCAAAGCATGTTTGTAAAGTGCATGTTATACCCCATACCAATAATTCAACAAAAGATGTTTCACTTAATTAGAACAGGCAATCAATTTGCAAAGAAATACATATGCAGTGTCATGTATTTGCAAGTATAACATCACACTGTACACTGCAAGGCATCGCACTGTACACTGCAAGGCATTGCACTGTACACTGCAGGGCATCGCACTGTACACTGCAGGGCATCGCACTGTACACTGCAGGGCATCACACTGTACACTGCAGGGCATCACACTGTACACTGCAAGGCATCACACTGTACACTGCAAGGCATCACACTGTACACTGCAAGGCATCACACTGAACACTGCAAGGCATCACACTGTACACTGCAAGGCATCACACTGTACACTGCAAGGCATCACACTGTACACTGCAAGGCATCACACTGTACACTGCAAGGAATCACACTGTACACTGCAAGGAATCACACTGTACACTGCAAGGCATCACACTGTACACTGCAAGGAATCACACTGTACACTGCAAGGCATCACACTGTACACTGCAAGGCATCACACTGTACACTGCAAGGCATCACACTGTACACTGCAAGGCATCACACTGTACACTGCAAGGCATCACACTGTACACTGCAAGGCATCACACTGTACACTGCAAGGCATCACACTGTACACTGCAAGGCATCACACTGTACACTGCAAGGCATCACACTGTACACTGCAAGGTCACTTTTCACTACACTTTTGAACTGTCTGAAAATGTAATGACTACAAAACAGAAAAAGATATCAACATGGTTTTTACACCAGTTTGTTTCTTTAACAATTTCTATCAAATATATGAACTAAGAATGGTTTCTTGGGTTCAAATAAATCCACCATACCTGCACAAAATCCCAGCCGCAGTACTGGTGATATTCAAGATCAAAAGGGTCAAAGGTTATGACGATAATCTTTCCAACAGACACTTCTATAGTAGTGGTGCAGTCCACATTTGTCGGGTAATTTCCAGGAAAGTTGGGAGTGGCAAATATTCCTGAGTCTCCTCGTAACGTTTGTATGCAATCCGTAGCTGCAAAACAAAAGAACAAGTTGAAAAATATTTGCAATAAAAAAAAAAAAATCGAAAAATTTTCACTTAAAAGGTACATTTTATAACTGACTATGTAAAGTATTCTGGCACATGAAAAAAATAATCTGAGAGCTCGACTTGAAAATAGGCTGCTGGTGGTTGAAATTAAACGTAGACACTTTCATTGGCCTTGGCATGTTATAAGGATGGAACCTGATCGTATACCAAAAGTTGCTTTTGGTTGGACACCACCTGGCAGACGGTAGCGTGGACATCCCAAAACTACCTGACATAGGATACCAAATGCAAAGCTATCCAACCTGGGCATTTCCTGGGGCGAGAAGCAACATCTTGCTGAAGACCTACCTAGATGGAAAGAATTCATCGCAGCTTAATGTTCCTTGAGGGATGAAGGGAATGAAAAATGGGTTCCAGTGGTTAGAACTCGCAAGAGGATAACCAACTAGAACTGTTGGAAGGACAGCATGCTTGACTTATTGAAGTTAGCATAGAGAATGGACTTCTTGAGGGACCTATATGCTGTAATGGGGCTCCCTATATGTTGTAATGGGGCTCCCCAGCTATATGTTGTAATGGGGCTCCCTATATGCTGTAATGGGGCTAGTAGGAGCACTTGATTTCAAATTAACTGAGTTTTGAAGGAATGCACTTACATATACTTTTGTATTAGATTTTCTAAAAATTGTCTGCTTTAATTTCGACTTACCTTTTTACAGCACAAGACTTTCACACATGTCTAGGTCTTAGGTCTGTAGGCATGTCTGAGCTACTATAGACACGTCTGGATATTCTCAAACGTGACTGGGTATCCTTAGACATGTATGGGTGTCTTAAGAGATGTAAAAGAATTTTTAGACATGCCTTAGTAAACATGTCTAGCTATCTTTAGACATGAGCACCTTCAGATAGTTAAAGTCATCCCCAGACGTGTAGGTATCCGAAGACATGACAGTGTCCCATGGCATCCATAGGTATTTTCAGATATGCCTTAGTAAACATGACTGGTATTTTTAAACATGTCTGGGTAATCTCAGACATGCTTGGGTGTCCCCAGACATGCCTGGGTATCCTTAGACATGCATGAGTGTCCTTAGACATGCCTGGGTGTCTTTAAACATGTAAAAGAATTAGTAGTAAACATGTCTAGTCTTCAGATATGCATGAGCACCTTCAGATAGTTCTAGGCATGCTCAGAAATGTGTAGATATCCAAAGACATGACTGAGTGACATGCATAGGTATTTTCAGATATGCCTTAGTAAACATGACTGGGTATTCCCAGACATGACTGGGTATCCCCAGACATGACTGGGTATCCCCAGACATGACTGGGTATCCCCAGACATGACTGGGTACCCCCAGACATGACTGGGTATCCCCAGACATGACTGGGTATCCCCAGACATGACTGGGTATCCCCAGACATGACTGGGTATCCCCAGACTTGACTGGGTATCCCCAGACATGACTGGGTATCCCCAGACTTGACTGGGTATCCCCAGACATGACTGGGTATCCCCAGACATGTTTGAGTACCTTCAGACATGTTTAAGTACCTTCAGACATGCCTGGGCTGGAACAACAGACAAACAAACCTGGTACATACATGAACACAACTATCTGTAGTTTCGCAGTTAATACTTAATCATCTTCTGCAGTCACAGAGGGCGAGGGGAGAAGGGGGTGCAAATGTATATCAAACCAAAGACTTCTTTAAAATAAACCAACAGAAGGAATGATAAGTAATATCTGACCTGGTTTTGTATCCTCCTGTGGTGGCATGCCTCCCCCTTTTAGAATGGCAAAGTAGTTCGCATGGTATCCCTGCGCCATGATAAGTCCATCACTGTGAAAATGTATCTCACAAGTTGAACCCGATGAGACCCAAGTAAACGGATTTTTGTGTCCGCAAAACTTTTCAGATGCACCATCCTGGATACTTGTCAGCTGTAAAGTGGAAAATTAATTCATTTTCAAGTCAATTTATTCTTTACAATGCTGTATTTTTGTATTTTCCCTTTGCCGAATCAATAATGGGCAATGGGGGCACCTTTAGTGAAAGGAGCAATAGCAGGAATGTAGGGAAGACAATTATTCCCAGGTAAAGAGGCACAAGGGACCTCTTATTCATACACATCTTTCATATTTGAAATAAAGGAGAAATAATCATGGAAGGAGAGGCAATATTTCTTTAAAAAACTAGCACGGTACATACCGGCATGTTTCGCATGCCCATGCAATTTGACACCCATATCATATGACCTGGCCAATTAGGAAAATGGTATCCCACACTAAGTCCCACATGGCATCCCATGTCCTGCATGGCATCCCACCCCATGTCTCACATGACATCCCATCCCATCCCTTGTCCCACATGGCATTCTACGATACCTCACACATGGCGACATCCTATCCCTTGTCCCATGTGACAATCCACCATATGTCCCACATGGTATCCCATCCTATGACCCACATGGCATCCCACCCTGTCCCACATGGATCCCATCCCATGTGCCAAATGACATTCCACCCAATGTCCCACATGACATCCCATCCCATGCTTTGTCCCACATGACATTCCCCAATATGTCCCACATGGCGTCTCACATGGCATTCCACCATACAGTATGTCTCACATGGCATTCCACCATATATCCCACATGGCATTCCACCATATATCCCACATGGCATCCCACTCTATGAACGACATGGTATCCCACTCTATGAACGACATGGCATCCCACCCTATGCCCCACATGGATCCCATCCTACATGTATGTCCCACAATAATCCAACCATATGTACCACATGACATTCTTCCCTATGTTCCACATGGCATTCCTCCCAGTGTCCCACATGGCATCTCTCCCTATGTCCCCCATGGCATCCCACCATATGTCCCGCATCAGTGGCTTCCCACCCGATGTCCCACATGGCATCCCATCCTATGACCCACATGGCATCCCACCCTGTCCCACATGGATCCCATCCCATGTGCCAAATGACATTCCACCCAATGTCCCACATGACATCCCATCCCATGCTTTGTCCCACATGACATTCCCCCATATGTCCCACATGGCATTCCACCATACAGTATGTCTCACATGGCATTCCACCATATATCCCACATGGCATTCCACCATATGTCCCACATAGCATCCCACTCTATGAACGACATGGCATCCCACTCTATGAACGACATGGCATCCCACCCTATGCCCCACATGGATCCCATCCTACATGTATGTCCCACAATAATCCACCAATATGTACCACATGACATTCTTCCCTATGTTCCACATGGCATTCCTCCCAGTGTCCCATATGGCATCTCTCCCTATATCCCCCATGGCATCCCACCATATGTCCCGCATCAGTGGCTTCCCACCCGATGTCCCACATGGCATCCCACCTTATGTCCCACATGGTATTCCTCCCAATGTCCCAATGACATCCTACTTTTGTCCCACATGGCATCACATCCCATGTCCCCATGGCCTCCTACCCGATGTCCCACATAGTCTCTTACCCTATGTCACACATGGCATCCCAACCTATGGCATCCCAACCAATGTCACACTCTTGTGTTACTCGTGGCATCCCACCCCATGTCCAACATGCCATCCCACCCCATGTCCCACATGACATACCATCCCATGTCCCACATGACATCCCATGGCATTCCACCCTATGTCCCACATGTCATTCCACCATATATCCTACATGGCATTCCACCCTGTTCCACAGGGCACCCCCCCCCCCATGTCCCACATGGCATCCCACCCCATGTCCCACATGACATCCCATAGACTCCATAAGAAGTCTCATCCTAGCTATCACAGTTCTGATTGAGCATACTATGTATGAAAGTGTCAGTTCATATAATAACTTATATGCAAATGACCTGTTGAATAAGAAAAAAGGCAGGAGTCAAATAATTATGCCTGATATAGCCCTTGGTGTATACAACATGGTAAATATTATATCATATGTCCTGCATGGCCTCCATCCATGTCCCACATGGCATCCCTCCCTGTGTCCATATGCAATCACATCCTGTCACACTCCCTGACGGAGCATACTGAATAAAAAAGTCTGGTCAGTTCATATACTGGTCAGTTTAATAATCATGCCAGACACAACCGTCAGTGCCCAAATATTTTGAAGAATTATAATAATTTAAATCTCCACTGCAACGAGAGAGATGCTTTGAGGATCTCTGAAGAATATTTGAAAATTACATCATTTTACAGTTATACTCTAAGGAAATTTCAAATGTTTTGTAGACTTTTCAAGGGAACTAGTCTCAATCTGTCTTAATTATCTCTGAAAAACTAACATTTTGTAAAGAAATTCTAACCTTCCATAAGAATATCTGAAGAAACTTTTCTGAAGAACTCTGAAGAACTCTGAAGAAACTTTAACATTTTCTGAGGAATTCTCAAAAACCTTTAACATTTCTGAGGAATTCTCAGGAAAAACTGGACGGACGAAATTGTCATTACATAGCTTCGCATTAAGCTTAGCACTGAGCTTTGCACTATGCTTTGCACTATGCTTTGCACTATGCTTTGCACTATGCTTTGCACTATGCTTCCCACTATGCTTCCCACTATGCTTTGCATTATGCTTCCCATTATGCTTCCCATTATGCTTCCCACTATGCTTCCCAGTATGCTTCCCATTATGCTTCCCATTATGCTTCCCATTATGCTTCCCATTATGCTTCCCACTATGCTTCCCACTATGCTTCCCACTATGCTTTCCACTATGCTTTCCACTATGCTTCCCATTATGCTTCCCATTATGCTTCTCATTATGCTTCCCATTATGCTTCCCATTATGCGCTTCCCATTATGCCTCCCATTATGCCTCCCATTATGCTTTGCATGTTCACCAAAAATCACATTACATAATAATACAATTATTTTGGGGATCAGGCACTATTGTTTCACTTTTCTGTCATGCAAGAACAGATATTGTTTGTAATTGCTATTCATGTCAGGAATGCATTTGTTGTAAGCTCTTTTGAGGCAAGAGTTTTTATAATTTCCTTTTAAACCTTAAAGAGTCCCAGGGGTCCACAACGTGACTGCAATTTTTTGGGACTTGTTTTTCTTCAAAAATAATTTTCACAACTTTCCTTTCGTTTTCTATCACTACAAGTTTAGTTTATATGAATGCTAAGCGATAGACTTTTCAATAAAATCAAAATAAAGAAAATATCTATATAAATATGCAAATTTTAGGAAAAATTAGGATTTTTTACATATTTAGATTGTTTTAATTTTCTTTCCAATGATACCACTTCTAAAAAAATCAAAGAAAAACATTAAAAACAATGAAAATAAATAATTAATAATGACCGCTGTAATTACTCGCAAAAAAAACCAAGCCGCGCACCCGGCTAGGTATTCGAACCAGCCATTCTTGGAACATTCCGAACACTAATCGCTGCACTAGACTGGGTATGGGCCATTCACATGAACATTCCGAACACTAATCGCTGCACTAGACTGGGTATGTCTTAGTGTGTGGATTTCTTTAGTGCTTACATTGCGCTATGAACAAGAGGGAGTAGTTGCTCTTTGTGTTTTCCATTAAAAATAGGTAAAATGGCCTTTCTAACGGTATATATAATGGTATATTTTATGAACAGAGGAGTTAAATCTTGATCAGAAAACTACAATTTTTGCCAAACATGTTGGTATCAAAAAGGCTACAAATGATGATATTCTTTACAACTTCTGCCAAAAATGATATTGATGATGGCAGCAGTCAAAACTCGACCAGAATTGGATGCATTGATGTCATTGACAGTTGTAAACAGCTTTTCAGACAAAAGCTAGGTCTGGAAGTATGGCAAGTTAGTCTTTGAAGACAAAAAAATCCTCTTTTTTTGGCTTAAATTTTGTGCATGTTTTGATTTTCTCTATTTCAACCCATCTTTCTTTAAAAAATTTCAACATAACCCCCATCAAAAAGTTACATTTTCTAAAAGAACTATTCAAGCTCTTTCAAATGATATCACAATCACTGCTGTGGGCCTATTTGAAAAAGTAAGATAAATTTTTGCAAAGTGCATGTCAAATCGGTCGTGCCATGACAGTGTGGGAATCGAAGAGTTAAGCAACTGACCCACAAAAATAGTTGCTAATTGATTTCCAAGGGCAGAAATCTTTTGTTCCCAGAAGCTGAACAATGCATGTGGTCAGAAGAACAATGACAATCTGGATGGACAGCAAACATACTATATCCCCTCTTCACCAACTTCGTTGGCGAGGGGATAATTCCATCGGAAAAAGTACTAAAACTGTCGGAAGGACAGCATGCTGGACTATATATAGTCTAATATAGAGAATGGGCTTATAGAGAATGGGCTTATAGAGAATGGGCTTATAGAGAATGGGCTTATAGAGAATGGGCTTATAGAGAATGGGCTTATAGAGAATGGGCTTATAGAGAATGGGCTTATAGAGAATGGGCTTATAGAGAATGGGCTTATAGAGAATGGGCTTATAGAGAATGGGCTTATAGAGAATGGGCTTATAGAGAATGGGCTTATAGAGAATGGGCTTATAGAGAATGGGCTTATAGAGAATGGGCTTATAGAGAAATGGGTAGTAGGGGCAGATGATTTCAAATTACTTTTGCTTTGAAAGATGCACTTACATTTTCATTTGCACTACAAGGTTCAAAATATCTTTTGAGTTTTCCCAGATATTTTAAGAAAAAAAAGCTTAAGTAGTAATTTGGAAAACATGTTAAACCTAGCAGTCTTTATAACTACAACACCTCTTTTAGTTTTATCAATTGAATAACAAAGAAAGGAGAGGGCCCTGACTTGCCAGTGTCATTAAAAGAATGCCATTCATCCCCCTTTCCAACCTGTACCCTCCCCAGCCCCTACACACTCCCAGAACTACATCCTGGATTGTACTAAAACTTCAAATTTAAGAAAATATGTGTGTCAAACAAAGTCAAGCAGCATGAAAAATGTACAATAACATTAAAGCAAAATTTGCAAAACAATATTGCTTAACGTTTGACAAACCAGACATTGAAAACGAAACAATTCCCCTCACCATTAATAATGCATATTCCAGACTGTCCCACATTCCATCCCAACCTGTCCCAAATGTCATCCCATTTCTATACTCCATGCAATCACATCTGAAAACCAGATACTGTATGTCATTCCTCCACTTGCATGACCCACATGCCATCACAACTGATATCCAGATGACATCCCACCACATGCCATTCCACCCTGTCCCACATGTTGACTCGCCCTGTTCCACATGCCAACCCACCCTGTTCCACATGCCAACCCACCCAGTTACACATGCCAACCCATCCTGTTCCACATGCCAACCCACCCTGTCTAACTTGCCAACACATCCTGACCAACATCCCACCGCACCCTGCCCTACATACCCCTGCATATCCCGATGGGTCTGCAACAAGTGAGCTAGTTCACAACTGGTTATCGAAGGCCGTGGCAGTCGTGATATAATGTCCAGCACTGGATGCTCTCGGGACATTAAACCTTGCTATGCTATGCAATACAATTCCACCCTGTCCCACATGACCTCATCCTTATTCCTTCAGCTACTATATCATCATGTCATGTATCTTCTAGCCCACATTCTGCTTATTGTTTATATTTCTCAAATCCCTAATTTAACATTCTTTAGAAGCAAGGAAACTTTATTTTTAATTGGTTCTTTATTCATGGCAAAACAAACATTTTGATTGCTATTCATGTCAGGAATATCAATATCATATCAAAGTCATAATCCATATATTTTTGATCTCAGGTCAACCATATTGCAGCAAATGCACACTATACCCTACCATTAAGTGTGAGCAATGCTCTTCTCATATACTGTATGATCATTTGTTTAAGCAAATTCATCATACTCACTTTAATTCAAGAGATACTACATATACAAATATTTTCATTGCTATGCAAATAGGCTAATTATTATGCACACAGAATCCCCAAATCATGCTCAACTAAACAGTATCAATGCCCTCTTTCACTGAACCAAATAGCAAAATATTATCTCAGGTTAAATTTTTGTACACAAGTCTATTGTTATGCAAATAGCCTACTTAATATGCACCATTGACTGTAGACAATGCTCTTCACATATATGATAATTTGTGTAAAACAAAATTCCACTCCCACTTTAAATTAAGAGATATCATAGATACAATTATTTTCATTGTTATGCAAATAAGCTAATTAGTATGCACACGCAACCCTAACTAATGCTCATTTGATCAATACCCATGTCCTCTACCCTGTAACAACTACCAAGTTATTATCTAAGGTTAAATATTTTATGCAAAAGTCTCTTGCTATGCAAATAAACTAATAATATGCACATTACACCTCACCATTAAGTGTAGACAATGCTCTTCATATATATGATCATTTGTGCAAATGAAATCGTTACATTTACTTTAATTTAAGAGATATCATAGATACAAACATTTTCATTGTTATGCAAATAAGCTAATAAGTATGCACACACAACCCTCCAATCATGCTCATTTGATCAGTACCCATGTCCTCTAACCCACTTTAATTTAAGAGATATCATAGATCATTGTTATGCAAATAAGCTAATAAGTATGCACACACAACCCTCCAATCATGCTCATTTGATCAGTACCCATGTCCTCTAACCCTATGCCAAGTCATTCATAACTACTTAAGTAATGAAAACTTTTAACAAAAACTTTACTGACGCCGACGGTAGTACAATAGTTCTACTATTCTTCAATAGTCGAGCTAAAAATTACCCTCTTCCATATATTTATGTTCAAAATGCCTGCGTATCACGGGATAAATGCATGCAAATGAGAAGTGTGTCCCCGCAATAATATTGCATGAAACAGACATGCATGCAAAAATCATCAACTCATATATCAAGATATTACACAAAATGGTACCTTCACAAAATCGTAACCGCAGTATTCATGATCCTCCAGGTCAAAAACGCGAAAGTCGATGGCACAGATGTGACCTTCTGGGAAAATCAATCGCACAACGCAGTCTACGTTTGGAGGATAAAACTCGGTCGGCCAGCCAGGTGACGACAATTCTCCTTCTAAGGCTGTTGACTCCACCACTCCCTTCTTTTCGCATCCTGAAGTAAAGAAAGCAATGTTTCACAAAGCTACAGAGAAACTGTCAAACCACAAGAATCTGTGATGGTAGCATACATGGGGTGATGGTAGCATACATGGGGTGATGGTAGCATACATGGGGTGATGGTAGCATACATGGGGTGATGGTAGCATACATGGGGTGATGGTAGCATACATGGGGTGATGGTAGCATACATGGGAAGATGGTAGCATACATGGGGTGATGGTAGCATACATGGGAAGATGGTAGCATACATGGGGTGATGGTAGCATACATGGGGTGATGGTAGCATACATGGGGTGATGGTAGCATACATGGGGTGATGGTAGCATACATGGGGTGATGGTAGCATACATGGGGTGATGGTAGCATACATGGGAAGATGGTAGCATACATGGGAAGATGGTAGCATACATGGGGTGATGGTAGCATACATGGGGTGATGGTAGCATACATGGGAAAATGGTATCATACATGGGATGATGGTAGCAT
>JAIGNY010002305.1:1502500-1575000 GCA_020152595.1 Chiridota heheva
TCCGGCGGTATTCAATCTCGCTCACTAACTGCTACACTGCAATGCGTATGTTTCACTGTGTGGATTTGTTTTGATACTTAAATTCCGGCATGAACAGAGAAGGAGTAGTTGCTCTTTTTGTTTTAATTAAAAATATGTGAAATAAGCTTACTGACAATATTTTGGGTGTATGGAAATAAGGTGATATTTTGGGTGTTGCAGTGATGAAAAAAACTATGATTTTGGGTGTTTTGGTATGATAAAAAATGATTTTTGCCTATCAAATCACAAAATTTTGCACAGCTTTTGCCAAAAAAAATATTGATGATGGATGGTTCAGTCAAAATTCGACCAGAACTCGATGCATTGAAGTCTTTGTAACTTCCTCACTGATTTTCAGGCAAAAGCAAGGTCTGGAAATATGGCAAGTAAGTCTTTGAGAGAAAAAAAAATCATTTTTTGGGAAAGTTTGTGTTTTTTTTATTTTTATTTTATTTTAACCAACCTTTTTTATTTAAATCTCCAAATAACCCCTATCAAAAAGTTACATTTTCTGAAAGAACTATTCGAGCTCTTTTAAATGATACCAGGATCACTGCTGTGGGCCTTTTCGATGAAGTAAAATATTTTTTTGAAAAGTGCATGTCCAATCGGTCATGTCATGACTGCGTGGGGTACGAAGGGTTATTAAGGTCAGTGCCAAGTACCATTATAGAGGTTAAAGTAAAGTAGAAGTGCACATTTTTTTTTTACTTTTTCTTTTTCTGATTAAACTTCATATTACTGCCCTGTTATTATCATCTGAATGCAAAGCACCAGACAAAAAGCAGCAGGTACCATTTTTAGTCATTGGTATGACCCAACCCAGGATTGAACCTGGATCTCCATGCTAAAAAGAATCAAATATTATATGTGGTAAATCATTTAGAAATTTTCTGTTTATGTTCCGGTTTCTGGTCAAACCAGAATATGACTCGATCCAGGATTGAACCTGGGTCTCCAGCCTGACATGTGAATGCTCTACCACTGAGCCAAACAGCCATTTAAAGATATTACAACTTCATTAACCATTTACGGCTTGGAAAATGGTCATTTACAGCCATAGAAGGCTCACCATAGGGGCAAGGGGTGCATTTGCCCCATTACTAATCATTATTTTTGTATTAAATTATATGTGTAGTGAAAAAGATAATCGTATTTCATCCCCCCAACTAACCTCCGATTATATTTTGCACAGGTTTCCAACTTAAAGCTCTAACAGCTGCCCGTGTTTACAGCATATATTGAAACAGAAAGGTTGCAATCCTGCATTAACCTTTCTAGATAAGACGCATTTTTCCCCCATTTTTTCCCTTTTCCGCTTAAGCTTCACATTACTACTACCCTGTTCTATCCTTTAAATGCCAAGTGTCAGCCAAGAAAGACACAGGCTTCCTTTTTACAGTCTCTGGTATGTCCTGATCAGGTATTGAGTCTGATCCTCTAAATGCCACAGATGTGAAAGTGACAAGCACAATTTTTACAGTCTCTTTTATGACAAGATCCAGTCCTTTTTACAGTCTCTGGTATGTCCTGATCAGTTATTGAGTCTGATCATCTGAATGCCACAGATGTGAAAGTGACAAGCACAATTTTTACAGTCTCTTTTATGACAAGATCCAGGAGTATACCTGGGTTTTACGGCTGTTCTATCCTCTCAATGTCAAACACCAGGCAACAAAATGTCTGGGTTTTTTTCTTTCTACAGTCTCTGCATGGTATGTCCCAATCAGTGATTGAACCTGGGTCTTACTGAGAGAGGGGGGAAGTCACTAAGACATAAAAGTCCCCATACAATACTATGACAGTCTATGACAGTATAAAGCGCTATATAAGCATTACGATTATTACAAAAGATATGAATATGGAAAAACTAAGTGTGGAGGAAGGGGGGGGGGGGGGGCGTGTCTATGCCAAAATGCTGAGCGCCAGGCAAGGATGCAACAAGTACACATACCTCCAAGTAATCGTAAATGCACTCCACACTATCAGGAGGGGGTGGCTCCAAAATAAATTCGATGAAATTGAGCTGTATACCAAAGCCTTCCTCGACAGTGATCCTATAGGTGCAGTCAATGTTGTTGGGGTAGGGCTGCGGGAACCAAAGAGACTGGAACACCCCGGATGTGGCAGTGAAATTCATCTGGCACCCTGGATTAATGCAAATGAGAAATGCTTTATCGTTAATGCTGTCACGATATGTCTGTCCTACGTATCGATTATCATGGAGCAAAATACCGCAAAATATTGGTATATCTTGATATATTGGTATATCTTGATATATTGGTATATCTTGATATATTAGTATATCTTGATATATTGGTATATTGCGATATATTGGTATATTGCGATATATTGGTATATTGCGATATATAAGTATATTGCGATATATTGCGATATATTGGTATATTGCGATATATTGGAATGTTGCGCTATATTGGTATATCGCGATATATTGGTATATCCAATATATCGGTATATCACGATATATTGGTATATCACGATTAATGGTATATTGCGATATATTGGTATATCGCGATATATTGGTATATCTCAATGTATTGGTATATCGCGATATATCTCGATATATTGGTACATCACAATATTTTTAAAGAAAACTGACTCACGACACAAATTGTTAATATCACTACTTCTTTTATGTATACATGAATGATGAATGCAAGAAAAAATGGATTTCCAGATCTAGCAGACGACATGATCGCATGACTATTACGTTCTAGATTTCATCACGCATCACACACGTTTGGTAATTTAGCCAACATGACCAAGAATCATCAAAGTGAGACGCACATTTTAGGCCAATTTTTCATTCTTTTTGCCAACTTACATCGGACCGTGCCTGTGTGGGGTGAAGGAGCACGATTCTAATTAGTTTTTTCATGTTTCACAATATTTTTGCACATTTTGAAGTTCATTCAGAAACGGTCATGGCCTAAACTTGACTTAGATTTACTACCGTAACCTTAGTACCGTAATGTACGAAGTAGCCTAGCCTAGTTGCACGAAAACTATTAGTTTTTGGTATCGCGATATAAGAGGTATATATCATGTCGTGGGAAAAGAGATATCGCGATATCGCGATAATCGACATATCATGACAGCCCTATCTATCACATGATTATCATTTAATACTACATTGCTAATGACTGGGGTTGGTAGAACTGGAACAGTTGCCATCAACCTCTGCTCATTTGCATCATTTAAGATTCTTAGGTTAAGAGTCCTTGAATTTTGAAGAAAAAAACGGTAGCAATAGCCAGTCTCGAAAAAGTGGGTGTCGAACTGACTTGATTTCAACGTCCAAAAAATATGACATCGTTATTTCTGGAAAAGTGGGGTTCTGAACCCTCCCCAGAAAATACTGTTAAGATCTATTGTTTGAATATCTTTGCAGAAAAATTAAGAATTCTACCAGAAACAATTTGAAAATTTACCATTTCATACATTTTTTAAACTAAACCTCAGTGAAGTGATTCCATACTCTACAAACAAACAAAAAATACACAAACCTGGCTCCTCTGTGCGGGTCTCAACACCGTACGTTGCTTGGTAACCACGAAAGTCCCTACACCATCACTCACAAAGTTGACAAAGACCAGATTGGCGGTAGACTTCCAAGTAAACGCATCCGTTCCACAAAATTTCTTTTTGGTTCCAGCAACTACGTCTTCCAACTGAGGGCAACAGGTAAAATAAAAATACAACAATTATACGTGGATAATGGTCAGACAATTCAACACAGGTGTGACAGAGATCAAACTAGAACATCAATGATGTTGAAGCTCAACTTTATCACAAAAATGTTCAAAAGAGTAGTAAAGATGATAACTAAGGAAGATGAAATAGGGGAGTTGCCATTTTTAGTAATTTACTAAGTAAAGTTTTTCATAAAAAAAATATATTTATGGTCCACTGACTTTTAAAAGTATTTTATACGAAGCAATTTATTCATTGCAATATTCCAATTATACTCTTAACATTTTACATCCTTTTTTCAATTGATTTATCTAAAAATTCACCAATCGTATGATTCAAAACTACATTCAATGAGCAAAGGCCCTCACACGTGTTTGTTTTATGAGGCTAAACCCCAAGACCTAAGTTATTTTCATTAAAACAAGTAAATTCAGCTAGAGGCATCTGAAGTCAAAACCAAAACTGTTTTCCTACTTGTCACCAAAGAGAACAAATGTCACAAAATGAAAAGACAGGTGAATAAACTGCTTCAATATCTTGTTCTGGAACTAAGCGAATAAATAAAAGAGCAATGCATTTCCACTTGTTCCTTTTCCACTTCACATTACTGGCCGGTTCTACACTATAAATCTAAATACCGGGTTCCATTCATCCATCACTCGGCAGTCAACTGACCATGGCCGCCTTTCCCGCAAATCATAATGATTCAGTGGAACAGCAGGTAACACTGCCACCAGTTCTTCCTGTGGCATTGCAGCATGCCTCACTTTGCTCACACATTGTTCCACTCCAGACAGTCACATTCATGACCCAGCAAAACTTGGGCCAACCTTTCCCACGTTGTGTACCAGCTGGAAGACAATGAATTAAGGCATTATCAAAAGAAGGTCACCATCCACCACCTATCATGTCTGTCAAGCTATCATTGGTGACAAAATCTGACCACTTGATGCCCAACAGAGTTCTCCAAATTGTCCTGCCAAATACATCATAATGTTTGATATCTGCGGACTTCTGTGTCAGTGTTGGTTCCAGACAAGGAAGAAACAGCTACCATTTCTAAAGTCTTTGACATGACCCAATCCAGGGCTGAACCTGGGGTCTCCCACCCGAAAAGCAGATAATCTACCGCTAAACCAAAACAAGCTGGTTGGACATCCTACGGTTTCGTTAAAGGCGTTCAGTGTACAAGCAAGATCATCAAATGCAAAGTAGGACTCGTAAAAGAAACAAAATGGTGAAGAAATTACTTTAATATCTTACTCAGATAAGGAGATATCTTGCTTGTGCAAAAATGACTGGTGTGGCAAGCGTACTGTAAATTGCCATGTTCATCTTCACAAATAACATTTGCTAACGTATTTTGAAGAAAAATGTTTCCTACTGAATAATTCTATTTTCTTCAAAATTTCTTCAGGTAGTGAATTATAATTATCTTAATATATTCTATTTTAATACCTTCCTGACAGAGCTAATGGTTTTTAAAGCACAAAATCTCAGGAAAAGATATTTTATTGGCTACCTGTCTCATATAAAATGGAACTAAATTGTAATCCTCATTTTTAAATACCTTTATAACATGGCCCCATTATATTTGACCAAAATGTTTTATTATAAACAAACCAGTTACTGCCTTCGCTATCAAAACCACCCCATCCTTTATGTTCCATAAAGTAAACTTACATACGGCAATCACTCTCTGCAAATATTTGGCCCAAAACTTTGGAATGACTTACCTCTTTTTAATCAAATCTGCTCAATCCCTTAAACAATTCCACACCTTGCTTAACTCACTTATTTAATTGTGCTTTCAAGTCCTCTTCATAATTTTCTTGTTCTTTGTTTTCTTTATATTTCATGCTTATCTTATTTACACATTTGTATTTATTTTCTTTATATGCATATTTTGTAAGGCGCTTTAAAATAAATTATTTAGATAATGCACCATATAAGTGTAATAAACTTAAACTTAATGGCATACAGAAAGACATTGAGAATATGAGGATGTGATGTCACAACTATCACAACACCTTTACCTCAACATAATCTTTGGCACATGATACATGTGGCTGAATCTCAACGAACGTAAACGTTAAAGTAACCAGCATGGCGGGATCCACAATGATGATATGGCGGCAAGCCTGGTTGTTATTGTATTTCTTCGGGAAATTCGGAGACTGTATTATACCAGAAGTGTCGGTTAGCCTCGAGTCACATCCTTCAAAATAAAAGGAAAAAACATCGTTTTGGTAAATGGTTATAGATATTGTAAGACTCGAGACCAGCCTCAGACAGCAGACCAGAATCAAGTCCCATTTTTGGTCTCGGGAACCAGTGACTGAACTTGGATGAAATGGACTCGACCACAAGAAATTGAGTCCAGTCTTGGATGCTACTTTCTATAGGTTAGCTTTCAGACATTCATAGCATTACAATACAACACAGTACAATACAATGCAATGCAATACAATGAATAAAATAGTTTTGGTAAGTGATTATCGGTCTTGTAGGACTCATCAAGACCAGTCTCAGACAGCAGACCAGAATCCAGTCCCATTTTTTGACGGACTTGGGAACCACTGACTTGCCCTTGGGTGGGATGGACTTAAATTCAAGAAATATAGTCCAGCCTTGGATGATACAGTACTTTCTATGGGTTAGCTTTTAGACATTAATAGCATTGCAATGCAATACAGTACAATGCAATACAGTGCAATGCAATACAGTACAATGCAATACAGTATAATGCAATGCAGTACAGTGTAATACAATACAGTGCAATGCAATACAGTGCAATGCAATACAAGGAATACAATAGTTTTGTAAGTGGTTATCAGCATTGTATGACTTGAGGCCAGTCTCAGACAACAGACCAGAATCCAGTCCCATTTTTTGACAAACTTGGGAACCAGTAACTTGCCCTTGGGTGGGATACACCTAACTACAAGAAGTAGAGTCCAGCCTTGGATGATACAGTACTTTCTATGGGTTAGCTTTAAGACATTAATAGCATTGCAATGCAATACAGTGCAATACAGTATAATGCAATACAGTGCAATACAATACAGTGTAATGCAATGCAGTGTTATGCAATGCAGTGTAATGCAATGCATTGTAATGCAATGCAGTGTAATGCAATACAGTGTAATGCAATACAGTGTAATGCAATACAAGGAATAAAATAAGTTTTGTTAAGTGGTTATCGGCATTGTATGACTTGAGACCAGTCTCAGACAACAGGCCAGAATCCAGTCCTATTTTTGACTGACTCAGGACCCAGTGACTTGACCTTGGGTGGAATGGACTCAACTACAAGAAATAAGTCCAGTCTTGGATGCTACTTTCTATAGGTTAGCTTTCAGACATTCATAGCATTACAATACAACACAGTACAATACAATGCAACACTATACAATAATATTGATTCTAAACCAGAGGTAGTGCCAATGGGGGAAATACAGGTGGTTGCAGCCCTGCTCCTGTTGGGAGCATCTGCTGGGACACCCACACCCACATCTGCCAGAACCCCCACACCCACATCTGCCGGGACCCCCACACCCTCATCTGCCGGGATCCCTACACCCACATCTGTCAAGACCACCCCACACCCACTTCTGCAGGGACACACACCCACATCTGCCAAGACCTCCCACACCCACATCTGCTGGGACCCAACACCCACATCTGCAGGGACCTCCTGCACCCACATCTGCTGGGACCCCCACATCCGTATCTGCCAGGACCCCCCACACCCATATCTGCCGGGATCCCACACCCACATCTGCGGGGACCCCACACCCACATCTGCTGGGACCCCCTACACCCACATCTGCAGGGACCCCCTACACCCACATCTGCTGGGACCCCCACACCCCTGCCGGGACCCCTACACCCACATCTGCCAGGACCCCCTACACCCACATCTGCCAGGAAACAACAATAAAATGTGGAATGATGGTCAAGTTTTGATGTAGCCCCCTCTTAGAGATAATAGCTTGATATCATTAATATTTTAACCTCTAAAAGTGATAGGAATTTGTTTCTCCAAATTTCACACTTACCTGGGACAGCAGGCCTAGGAACAAACATATAGCGTGCTAGGAATCCCTTCTTATTAACTGATTTGTCGGTATTAAAAAAACTTGTGCTTCATTTCCAGTTGAGGTCCAGCCAAATGGAGGTTTCCTTCCACAATACATTGTTTTCTCTTCCAACAGAATGTCTTCCAGCTAAGAAAAAAAATGCGAGGCAATATTTTCAATCCAGTTAACAAAAATTGTTCATTTATAGATTCACAGACAGGATTTTTTGGGCAAAGGGAAGATAGCGGGGAAATTTCATTCAATTTTTCTTCAATAATTGCAACCCTCTGCCAACACACTATTGTAGTCTTGCTTGTTTACTTTTCAAGCTTTACAATCCTTACTGTCCACACCACCTCTTTACCCATTCAATTTTGCCAGATTTTGTATCATTATAATTATAAATATAAATATAAATATAAATATAAATATAAATATAATTATAATTATATTTTTTGTATTTGTATTTGTATTTGTATTTGTATTTGTATTTGTATTTGTATTTGTATTTATATTTATATTTATATTTATATTTATATTTATATTTAAATTTAAATTTAAATTTATATTTATAATCTATAATTTATAATTTATAATTTATAATTTATATTTATATTCATAATTATAATTATAATTATAATTATAATCATAAATATAATTATGATTATAATTATAATTATCTATGTATGTATCTATCTATCTATCTATTCTTATTATTATCATTAATTTTTTTTTTTTTTTTTTTTTGGGGAGGTTAAGTGGCAAACGTTTTACTGATTTCTCATTAAATTTTACTAAATAATTTCCAACCCTCTGCCAAGTCATTATTTGTTGTCTTTTTGTTTGCTTTTCAGGCTTTTGATCCTTGGTGTACACACCCACTGTTTTGCCCAATGGCATCAATAGATTTTGCCAGAACTTTACTCTTTTTAAAGCTTTTGATTCGAGGCATTCAATTCTTTTTAATACAATAGCCAATAATATTTTTTTAATATACTAGCAAATAATAAAAGGAACCTCCATAGCAGAGCGGTAAAGCTTCAGTTTTCCAATCTAGGGTCCTTGACTCAATCCACAATGGGTCTCCAAACAGTGCTCTACCACTGGTTAATATAATGGCTGTGGGCGTCTTCTTGATGTAAAAATACTCAGACGGAGGTCTGTCAGGACATTATGACCCTTGGTAAACCAAACCAAAACTTAATCCACCATTAATTTTACCTTCCAGTAACCTGGTTTTAGTCATATATCTTTTAAACTTTCAGATATGAAGTACTTACCATCACGCGATCATTGCTACATTTACCATCTGACACCCCTTTATCATTAATGCTGTCTTCCAAAATGAAGGATTTGAATATTATGCAAACTAGATGTTTTGGATGAGCATGTAGCAGGTATTCACCATTATATTTATTGGGGTAGTTGTCGGAAAATCAGGACTTTTGAATTCTCCACCATTTGAATCACTCAGGATCTTGTAATCTAAAAAAAGTAAAAAAATATTTCAGAAATTTCATTAAAAGATTAATTCAGTGGTCAAGCAAGTCCATCTCATATGAAAGAAGACTTCAAAAGAAACAAAATGGTGAAGAAAGCATTCAAAAATCTTATTCAGTTCAGGATTTATTTAAGTTTAAATTTGGTATCATTTGTGCAGAAACGACTGAATCTGACCAGTTGTGATGTCATAGCCTCAGATTCCTCAAGGTCTTTATGTGTCCTATCATATTTTGTCCTGCAATTTTGTGGCTTAAAAACCATGGAATGTATCAGGAAAGTATTGAATCTAGGAAGGGTATTTACAATAAATAAACCACCTAAAGAAAGTTTTAGGAAAAATAGTGAAAAAAATAAATAAACACTCTTTAAAATACATAAAGATTTGAGGAATGTGAGGCTGTGACATCACAACTAGTCTGATTTCAGTCGTTTCTTCAGAAATGATACCAAACTTTAAACTTGAATATCTGTTTACCGGAATAAGATTTTTGAACGCTTTTTTCTACCATTTTGTTTCTTTTGAAGTCTTCTTTCATATAAGATGGACTTGCTTAACCGCTGAAGTAATCCTTCATAGGAAAGTAGTCAAGCATGTTCATCTGATTTAATACAATGTGCGCATGGTAAATAAATAAGATTGAGCTTCGCACTAAAGTCCTTTAGTTTGTTGAATATTTAAGTCAAGTTATTATGTCCTACTCAAAAACATATTTCATCACTGTGTCAGATTAGGAAACTGTTTAATATCAAGTTCTTCAATATCTGAGTAAACATTATGACTGACAAGTGGGAAGGGGGGGGGGGACATTTCCACTGTGTCCAGGGTTCTAGGAGGCCCAGGTCTTAGGGGCCCAACAAATTTATGAAAAAGGATGCAGTCAAAAAATAGCCTTTGACAAGCAACCTGTCAACTTTAACTTATCAAATGGCACGTATGTTTCAATTTATCCCTAGGTCCGTATTGGCACTTTGTGGCCCTGATAGTACAGACCTAAACCTCAGAGCATTAATTTAAAGTATTTTTGTTCTATATCCATTTTTATTTTTCTCAAACACTAAGCTGGGCAGGCAAAATGTACAGAACACAAACCAGGATTAGCTAGCTTTACATGAACAGACGTGGGCAATACTTACTTTCAAGAGGGACCCTTTGTGTTCTGACACCTTTCCCTGAAGGCGATGGGGAATGAATGTTGCACCATGGGATAGCCTAACAATGACTTCGTTGCTATCTGACGTCCAGGTGAATGGAAGATTTGTTGTCTCACACATCGTCTCTGTGCGAGTAGAGCAGCTGTCTGTAAACTGTCAAAAATTCAAAAAGATAAAAATGGCATTAATCACTTTTAATCAAGGGATTTATTACTCTCTAGAAATTCACAACTGTTACTCTCTCTTCACTTCTTCATATGCACACCGCCTTCATGTAACCATCCCACCTTCACCTACCCTACACTTTTGATCAAATGTATTGACTACCTCTTTCTTGCATTTCACTCCCCCTCACACTCTTTACCTCTTTACCCTACTTTCTATCACCCACTTCCCCTTCCAACTTCACCATCCCACCCCAACTCGATCTAGCCACCCTACCCACTCAATAAAATATCCAATTCCCCATTTCATATCACCACCCCACCTACTATTCCATCTGTCCCATCCCCCTCCCTCATCTTTGATCCAATATTTAATCTCTGACCTCACATTATACGGCTATATATGGTAATAAAAAAGTGAGAAATTGCCCAGGATATAGTGTTTATGTGTTTATTTCTGACTCAATTAACCTCTCTAATTAAATGATTGATAGCTTGTTCAATCAATCACCACATGAATTTGCCTAGCAACAAAATCTGTGTAACTAAGTGGGGCAAACATCCTACACGGTATTGTGCAGTACAGCTAGCTGGCGGTGTGCGCTCATGCAGTTAATGCAATATACTGTACAAAACAAATTTCTACACACACAGACTGAGTGACGACAAAATGGTGAACAAAAATTGTGCTTATGGGACTTTATAAATCCAATTCCCATTACCCAGAACACAGTTAGCAAATATAATTTTGTTTATTCCTTTTGCTAAAATCTCTAAACTGCTTTCAACAACCTCTTGGGTCATGAAAAAAAAAAAAGAGCAGGCTGACTATTTGTGCAAAGAAAAACAAGTTATAGCAGGATAGTTGTAACTAAAGTAATCGTAAGTCACTCAGGAGAAGAGTACAGGGGCGGCAGAGGGATTGCAGCCCCTCCCCTCCCTCCCCAATAATTTCAAGTGAACATATGTTTAAGCCCCCTAATATTGTTATCACATTTCACCTGACCTCTTAGTATTTTGAATGCTCTGTTGCTCCTGGAGTAGGTAGGTAAAGAGGGAAATGGTAATGGAGTAAGTAGTGTCACTATAAACATTAAGTATTCACTAAAGAGAGACAACATACCTTCATAGAACTTTCACAGTCCCCTATCGGGATCATGATGTCTTCGACCGTGACTCTGACTCGAGTATGGAGAGCAGGGTGTGTGCCAATGATCAGATAGCAATTATGCACACCGCTGGACGTCACTCTGGTTGGCCAATCAAAGGTGCTCTCATCACTAGCATTTATATAGAACAAGCAGTCTGCATATGGAATAGATCAATGATGTAAATTTAGAAAACAAGTTCTTCCTTGAAATCTAGATGAACCTGGTCAAAATCTTACTTGTAACTTTGATAGCAACAAGTTCTCCCCCTCCATCTGTCAATGCCATCCCTCCCCGCTTCCTGAATACTGACCATACCCGATAGCAGATCAAAGCTACCTCCCTCCATCCCTCCCTCCTCCATACCCCCTACCTCCTCCATACCCCTACCTCCATCACACACCCTACCAGACAGAAGATGAAACATACCTCCTCCCCCTTCTTCCATTAATGTCATCCCTCCCAACCTCCCTCGTCAATACCACCCACACCAACAGAAGATCACACATACCTCCTGGCAATGGCGGTTCTAGCTGAAAAAAAGTTGCATTGTAGAACAAAGGAACATGCGATGCATACATCACTGTAAGTTCGTTGCCCTCTGATGTATGGGCAAAACCGAAGAGATCTCCGGAAAGTTCTATGACCTCATCGTTTGAAAATGGATCCCAGATCTGATGAGATGGAAGAAAGAAGATGGATGCATCAATCTTTTATGAATGCCTTTCTTATTAAAATGCATGGTTCCGTGCATTGTTTGAAAAATGCAGAGGTCAAAAGGGTCAAAAATTATCAAATGTACAAATTTGTGTTTTCCCTGCTCTAAAAATTCCCAAGGTGGTATCAATTAAATATAAATTCCTAATTCAAAATTTATATCAAAAAAACATTGTCTTTAGCCACAAATGGGCAAAACTTCATAAAGATTAAGTTTTTGACACCAGATTTGCAAATTAGTGATGTAATTTGCATACTAATTGTATGTTTGACAGGAAAATTATGTTTTGTTGGCCCCTGATGAATGGGCAAAACCAAAGAGTTCTTCTCAGAGTTCTATGACTTCATCATTTGAGAACGGATCCCAGATCTGATGAGACGGGAGAAAGAAGATGGATGGGTCAATCTTTTATGAATGCCTTTCAAAAATGCATGTTTGGTACATTTTTTGAAGAATGCAGAGGTCAAAAAAGATCAAAAATTATCAAATTTACAAGTTCATATTTTTCCTGCTCCAAAAATTCCCAAAGTGGCATCAATTAAAAGAAAATTCTAATTCAACAAGATGGTTTGGTTTGGTTTGTTGATGTTTAACAGCACCGCGACAGTCAGAGTCAAATGTGCCAAGAGGGTGCTAAAAAATAATGGTGTAAGAGTAAGGATAGTGAGGAGATGGAAGGTTTGTAAGGGAGATAAAGGGGAAAAGCTGAATGTGGGAGAAAAAGTTAGGTGAAAAGAAAGGGGTGTGTAAGGTTAGGTGTAGAAGGGGAGGAGGGAGGAGATTATATGTGGTGGAAGAGGTTGTTGTTGCAGAGGAAGTTGACAATGTTTAAGGAAGAATAATTTTCAAATAGGTCCGAGATTGAGGAGAGAAGAGATCTGGAGTTCTGGTATAGGGGACAGGTTAAGAAAATATACTTGATGGAAATATTGGATGTTGCAAGTGGGGCAGAGAGGGGCAGGGGAGCCAGATAAGAGATGGGAGTAAGAAAGAGGAGTGGCTGAGGTCAATGCGGGTGACAACAAGAACTGTCGGAAGGACAGTATGCTTGACTATTCAAAGCTAGCATATACAATGGGCTGTTGATGGAAGTATATGCCGGTAATGGGGCTAGTAGGGAAAGTTATTTTAAATTACATGAGCTTTTGAAGGATGCACTTACTTTTCCCCTATCTTTAGATTTTCACATTTTACTGCAAGCCTCAAAATATCGTTGAGTTGTATCAGACATTTTGGGTGAGGTTACTACCTTACCCAATAACTCGGAAAACATGAAAGAAATCTTTTTAAATAAAACTCTTTTCATTATATCCATTGAGTCACAAAGAAAGGAGAGACCCACGACTTGCCCATGTCAATGAATCATTAAAATATGAACAATGTATTCTTGCAGCATAATGCAATTACTTGTTACTTCTTCCGTCATTTACTTACCTAACTACCCTCTCTATTTATCTTAAAGGATTAACTTAATTCACCTTATATGAAAGAGGACTAAGAAACAAACAAAAAAAGGTGCAGGAAGCATTCCAAAATATTAATCCATTAAGGAAATATTTGTCTCATTTGTTTAGAAACGACTGAAATCCAACTACTATATAGTTGTGACATCACATCCTGATATCCACAGTTTCTATGTATTCTTTAATATTTTCCCTGTGATGTTGGGGATTAAAACTATTGGATACACTAGGAAGTACTTGAAAAGAATCTAGTTAAGGGTAATTATAATTTGACAGCTAAATAACGTCCCATACTAGCCCGATTACCAGCATATACGTCCATCAACAAGCCCATTGTCTATGCTAGCTTTGAATAGTTAAGCATACTGTCCTTCCAACAGTTCTTGTTGTCACCCGCATTCGCCTCGGCCACTCCTCTCTTACTCACTCCCATCTCTTATCCGGCTCCCCTGCCCATCTCTTATCCGGCTCCCCTGCCCCTCTCTTATCCGGCTCCCCTGCCCCTCTCTTATCCGGCTCCCCTGCCCCTCTCTTATCCGGCTCCCCTGCCCCTCTCTTATCCGGCTCCCCTGCCCCTCTCTTATCCGGCTCCCCTGCCCCTCTCTTATCCGGCTCCCCTGCCCCTCTCTTATCCGGCTCCCCTGCCCCTCTCTTATCCGGCCCCTGCCCCTCTCTTATCCGGCTCCCCTGCCCATCTCTTATCCGGCTCCCCTGCCCCTCTCTTATCCGGCTCCCCTGCCCCTCTCTTATCCTGCTCCCCTGCCCCTCTCTTATCCTGCTCCCCTACCCCTCTCTGCCCCACTTGCAACATCCGATCTCTCCATCAAGCATATTTTCTTAACCTGTCGCCTATACCAGAACTCCAGATCTCTTCTCTCCTCAATCTCGGACCTATTTGAAAACAATTCTTCCTTAAATATTCAGCTTTTCCCCTTTATCTCCCTTCCAAACCTTCCATCTCCTCACTATCCTTACTCCTACACCATTCATTATTAACACCCTTTTGGCACATTTGACTCTGACTGTCGCAGTGCCGTGAAACAGCAACAAACCAAACCAAGATGAAAATTGTTAAGCAAATAACCTAATCAATATGCACACTACACCTCACCATTGAGTGTAGACAATGCTCTTCACATATATGATCATTTGTGTAAACAAAATCCCCACACCCACTTTATATTAAGAGATATTATAGATACAAATATTTTCATTGTTATGCAAATAAGTTAATTAGTATGTACACACAACCCCCCCTCCCCAATTATGCTTAACGGTAGCTGGTTAGCTTAGTATGCAAACATGCCCATCTTGTGACAAAGGACAAAAAGACAAATATGGAATATGAACCTGTCAATACACTACTTTTAATAATAATAATAATAATGATATACAGTTCTTATAAAGCGCAACACACACTAAAGTCTCATTGCACTTATTTTTTTTTTTTTTTTAAATAAAAGAGGGGGAAAATAAGGAAACAACAGTAATTTAAAGTTAGTTTCAGTTTGGGCCTCTTTGATATGTGTTGGTGGATTGTTCTAGAGGAAAGCAGGTGAAGATTGAAACGGACGATGTCTATATGACTTAATACATATGACTTTATACATTTAAAACTACTTTTTAAACACCAACTTAAACGCCTGCATCTAATGCGCAACAAAGCAGCTGGGGTTGTCACATGGCACACTCATGTTGATCACATGACACCAATACTTGCTGATTTACATTGGCTACCTTGTCATCTTAGAGTACATTTTCACCTTCTGATGTATATCTTCTAATGTTTTTACCAGCTTACACCATCTTATCTTCAGGACATATTCACCATTCATCATCCCAACCGACCTTTGAGATCCTCAACTGACAAACTCACACTTGTTACTTTCCCTTAAAAAACAAAAGTAGGGAACCAAGCTTTACATCATGCCGGCCCACCTCTGTGGAATGCATTACCCTTTAAAATCACAAACATCTCCATTGATGTGTTCAAAAAACAACTGAAGATTTTTCTCTTTGTTTGTTTGTTTGATGAGGTCTTAACGGCACCACGACAACGAAGGTCAAATTGTGCCTGAGAGGTCAGATCATTTTAGAGGTAGTAAGGAAAGAGACCAGGGGAAGAATGAGAGAAAAACACTTCCAGCATGTATAGTAACTGTTTTGTGTTCATCTCTTCCTTTCATGTTTTTACCTTATTCTTATAGTATTTGTGTTTGGAGTTTTGTTTTGTTCTGTAACTTGAGGTGCAGAGAACCTTGGGATTCTGCGTTATATAAGCACCAAGAAAAAAACAAGAAAAAAAAACATTATATTTTATTCAGGACAATATTTTGTACAATTTATGCAAAATTGGTGCAAGGAAAAAGTTTTATCAGATCAAAGTCTGACAATCGTTTGATTTCTACTCAAAATTTCAGATAGCTATAAAAAATTCTTACCACAAATTCTGGTGGGTTTACAACCTGAAACACTAACAGGGTGAAATACAAGACGACTCTTGTGGATGGATGGGCATGCAAGATTATTTCGCATACTTCTACTTGAGGATTCTCAGATAAGTAGCAGGTTTCAGAACCGTTCAGGTGTCCGTTGGTTGAGCGAATCAGAGCAGAGCAATCTAAAACAAAGGAAACGGCAACAAAATAGGCAAAAATACGGCAGGAAAAGTCTTGTAAAATCTTGACACTGAATTGAAAAAGTGCATACTCAGCAATACAAACAAAAATAAAACATTTAAGCATGACATGAATTTATTCCTGTTTTTAACCTTTGAACCAAGCCTGACCACAGTAACACTGAAATTTAATTCATTCCAGGATTAGTTCAGGGGTCAAGCAAGTTGATCTTATATGAAAGAGGACACTAATAGAAACAAAATGGTGAAGGAAATTTCATCCTTAAATCTTATTCTGTTTAGGGAGATATTCAAGTTTAAAGCTCTTGTCTTATCTTTGTAGAAATGACTGATGTAGTAAGTCTACTACTATGGAAGAGTTGGCACCATCATCCTCACATTCTTAACCACTGTTAATCTATTTCAAAGAAAATTGATTTAACTCTCTTTGCTATTTGAATTATTTTTCCTCCAACTTTCTTCAGGTGGCAAATTATAATTAACCTTCCTAGATACAGTTTTACTACTTTCCTGACATATCCAAAGGTTTTTAAGCCACAAAATTGCAGGAAAAACATGATAGAATACATACATACTTTGAGGAATCTGAGGCGGTGACATCACAACTATGTCTGATTTCAGTCGTTTCAACAGATATGATACAAAACTTTAAACTTAAATATCTCCTAAAAGAAATAAGGTTTTTGAATGCTATCTTCATCATTTTTTTGCTTGACCTCGAAATAATCATGCATGCATATGTCACAATGTTTTTGACCTTTGACCTCAATACCATATTAGATTACAGACAGTTCAAAATTTCGTTTTCCAGACTTTATGTCACCTTATGATAAAAATAATTTTACTCACCTGATAGTGATCTTTGTCGGACAGTAACTTCCGCATCGAAGCCCAGTTTCATAAGGGAATCGTCAGTTTGGAATCTTAAGATGGCACTATTGCCTATTGTTGTCCACTCCACGTGTTCTTGAATTCCGCAAAATTGCTCACTAAATCCATCTTGGACATCTTCAATCTATTAGAATTGAGATTTGAGAAAATGGTGAAAAACTTTTGAAATAAGATTTCCTTGAATGTTTCAACTGCAAACACAGAAATGAGTGGTGTGGAGATTTCATAGACAAATTTTGAAGAAAAAATGTTAGAAATGACTTTTTCGGGGGATGAAATCTTCTTTTTGAATGTTCAAAGGAACTCTTAGTCGGGCCTGTAAAAGTCACCATCTTGTCGTCACTTGGTATGGCGCGCAGAAATTTGTTTTTTCATATTGCAGTCAAGATAATTTTTAAATACCACAGGTTTACATTTTATTATTAGTGTTATTTAAAAATTAAGTATTCATAAGAAAAAGACAACGTAAACTATACAAATCCCCTCCCGCTAATAATATGCTTTCCACCCACTGTCACAACTGCCATCCCACCCTCTGTTCCACATGATGCCCCATCTTACAGGAAATCACACATGCAATCCAGATACCATTCCACCACATGGTTCATATGCCATTACACCTGCAATCAAGATGACATCACACCATATGCCTTGCCACCCTGTCCCATGCCACCCTGCCCCAAATGTCATCCCTTCCTGTCACACAAACTACGCCACGCTGTCCCACATGCCATCCCTCCCTGTACTGTGCGCTATCCTACCCTTTCCCACATGCTATCCCACCCTGTCCTACATGCCACACCACCCTGTCCCACATCCTATCTCACCCTGTCCTATATGCCACACCACCCTGTCCCACATGCTATCCCACCCTGTCCTATATGCCATGACATCCTGTCCCACATGCCATCCCACCTTCATCCCTTCCTACATCTACCAATCATTCTACCATCTTCCACCCAACATTGTATCAACTCAACATGCGCCATTCACCTACCATCCCCTCTTCACCTGTCATCCTCTGTTCATCTACCATCCTCCTATCATCCTCTATTCCTCAACATCCCCATTCACCAACCATCCTCTATTCACCTACTACCCCAACCCACCTTTTGCCATCCACTCATCTACCAAATATACTCTTAACCAACTCATCATTCCAACCTTCACTATAACCTTCATTCACTCCATTGCACCCAGCCCCCACCTTAACTTCAATCTGACTTCCTCCTATCATCCTCTATTCCTCAACATCCCCATTCACCAACCATCATCTACTACCCCAACCCACCTTTTGCCATCCACTCATCTACCAAATATACTCTTAACCAACTCATCATTCCAACCGTCACTATAACCTTCACTCATTCCATTGCACCACAGCCCCCTCCTAAACTTCAATCTGACACTTCCAATAAAAACATGCTTAACCTTTCCCCCTTATAAACCAAATAGGGTTGTTGTAACTTCACTATAACCTTCAATCACTCCAATGCACCCCCCACATCTTAACTTAATCTGACACTTCCAATAAAAACATGCTGAACTTTTTCCCCTTTCAAACCAAATAGGGCTGTTCTATCTACCAAATCAGAATGAAAATTCATTGCAGATTAACTTGTACATCTATCATAAGTCTATTATATTTGCACTCTATTCTAGTGAAACCTTAATTGTTTTTTCCTTATTCATTCCCAAGACACTTCATTATAAATTCCATTCAGTCGTCAGTTGTATTATTCAGCTTTTTGTTTTCATCCCAGAACGAATCTTATAATTGCTGCTATTCAAGTCTGGAATGCATTCGTCTCCATCATATAAATTTCTTTTCATAAAAATAGTTGAAATTCCTTTTCTAAGGCAGAAATCTTTTGTCCCCTATCTGAACAATAATGCAAGAGGTCGGACGGACAATAGATGTGGACGGACAATAGATGTGGACGGACAATAGATGTGGACGGACAATAGATGTGGACGGACAATAGATGTGGACGGACAATAGATGTGGACGGACAATAGATGTGGACGGACAATAGATGTGGACGGACAATAGATGTGGACGGACAATAGATGTGGACGGACAATAGATGTGGACGGACAATAGATGTGGACGGACAATAGATGTGGACGGACAATAGATGTGGACGGACAATAGATGTGGACGGACAATAGATGTGGACGGACAATAGATGTGGACGGACAATAGATGTGGACGGACAATAGATGTGGACGGACAATAGATGTGGACGGACAATAGATGTGGACGGACAATAGATGTGGACGGACAATAGATGTGGACGGACAATAGATGTGGACGGACAATAGATGTGGACGGACAATAGATGTGGACGGACAATAGATGTGGACGGACAATGGACGGACAATAGATGTGGACGGACAATAGATGTGGGCGGACAATAGACATGGACGGACATTAAACGTGGATGGACAATAGATGTGGACGGACAATAGATGTGGACGGACAATAGATGTGGACGGACAATAGATGTGGACGGACAATAGATGATGTGGACGGACAATAGATGTGGACGGACAATAGATGTGGACGGACAATAGATGTGGACGGACAATAGATGTGGACGGACAATAGATGTGGACGGACAATAGATGTGGACGGACAATAGATGTGGACGGACAATAGATGTGGACGGACAATAGATGTGGACGGACAATAGATGTGGACGGACAATAGATGTGGACGGACAATAGATGTGGACGGACAATAGATGTGGACGGACAATAGATGTGGACGGACAATAGATGGACGGACAATAGATGTGGACGGACAATAGATGTGGACGGACAATAGATGTGGACGGACAATAGATGTGGACGGACAATAGATGTGGACGGACAATAGATGTGGACGGACAATAGATGTGGACGGACAATAGATGTGGACGGACAACTTTGTAGGCAAGGGATACAAATTTAAAAAATTTTCTTTAAATTTAATTATTAATTGTTAAGAATGTGAGTATCAGGGTGCCAACCTTCAATAGTAGACTTACTACACCAGTCATTTCTACACAGGTGAGAAAGAACTTTAAACTTAAATATCTTCTTAACGGAATAAGGTATTGAAGGAGTGTCTTCATCATTTTGTTTTTTTGAGTTCCTCTTTCATGTGAGATGAACTCGCTTGACCCATTAACTAATTCCTTTAATAAAACTGTGTGCCCTCACCTTGACAAAATCCATGGTACAGTCTTCTGACTCTTGAAGCGAGAATTTTAAGAAATCAAAGCGCAATTGGTAGAAGGATTAAGCTCAGTAAAAACCCAATCGCACTGGACATTGTTCTCATAGCTGCCGTCAGCAAAGTTGGGAGATTGGATAGACGTAACCTGATCATCCAGATCTAACTGGTAGTGCTTCCAACAATCTTTGCAAAAAAAAAAAAAAAGTTAATTAAGAGAGAAGGGAAGGCACAAAGACAAAGTTTTTCACTTCCTTAGTTAAATAATTCATTCAAAAACATTTTCAGATGGAAACCTTATTTTGATAGAAATTTATTTCTATAATTAAAATATATATCGACTCCAAAGAAACATACATTAGTTCCAAAGTAGATTTATAATATCAGCCTTTTTTAATCAAGACTATGATATTTGTGTTATGTTTTTCATCCATTTTTTATACTTTTCTTGCATAGTTTGTTCTTAGTCGTATAGCGCCTTAGTGAAAATTCTTTTTTGGTATTTAGCACTCTATAAATATCAGTGATTGATTGATTGATTGATTGATTGATTGATTGATTAATATCTTTATCTTCTGAGCAAAACACGATATCCAAACAAGTTTCTTTACAGTACTGTATTTTTCTCGTACAAGCATGGCCCAGAACTATACCAAAACATGCCAGAAGCTCAAAAACAAAACAATTAACCTCACTAAGTACAGAAATAGGCCACACCCACCACAGCAATGTGGTAACTAGTTGGGGCAAACAAACCTTAATCATACATGACCAATACATTGACATTTGGATGTTTATGTGGCCTGCTGCAAGCTTTGATCCATTTATGGCACTTCTCCGGATCTTTAGAGTTTTTAGCAAAAGGAATAAACAAAATTCTGTTTGCTAACTGTTCTGGTAACGGGAATAGGATTTACACAGCTTATAGTGGGCCTGTAAGGGCGATTTTTGTTCACCATCTTGTCGTCACTTGGTCTGTGTGTGCAGAAATTTGTTTTGTGTAGTATATTGCATTGACTGCATGAGAGCATGCCGCCAGCTATCTGTACTGTACCAGTACTTCATAGGATTTTTGCCCCACTTAATTATGCAAATTTTGTTGCTAGGCAAATTCATGCAGTGATTGGTTGAAAAAACTTAGCTAGCTGTACTGTACCAGTACAACATAAGATTTTTGCCAGACTTGGCTCAAAGATTTTGTTGCTAGGAAAATTCATGCGGTGATTGGTTAAAACAAACTGTCAATCATCTAACTCAGTGAGGTTAATTGTCTATTGTTAATGGAAAAGGCATAGAAAATTTGAGAAAATATATGTATGGCAGAATAGAAACCAGGACTAGTGCATTAATGTGGGTTTGACAATCTGCAACAAGGACGCAGCATTATGGTTCGACTCCCAAGTACAGTAGACTAAATTCATTTCAAAATACTGAGACTTCTATGCCAGCCGTTTTTAATTAAAATTGTGATATCTTTAAAACTACAACCTTGGACAAAACTGTTGGAACAGTGCAATGTCGATCGCAAAGGGCAAAATATTTAGTGTTGCAATTCTTAATTTGTTTCCTTCCTTGATTTTTAACTCCACCCCTGCCCCCACCCCCTTTTCAAATGTTTAAATTTTTGCCTAATTTGAAGAAAAAGCATTAACAATGGACATCATTGAAGGGGTGAGGGAGGGAGGAGAGGGTTGATATGGCAAGGTAGGGTAGGAGAAATTATGCAAATTTCCTTAGGATTATTAATAAAAACAATAAAAATGATAGAATACAAATCAAAGAATCACCATTATTTATCATAGATTGATGTTGAATAATAAACATGAAGCAATATCTTTCCTTAGGAGAAATGGTCCATCAATCATTCACATTTAATGCACAAATCACCTCAGGCATGTGATACACAGCTATTTTATCACCAGTTTGCAAACAAATTTCTCCCACTAAGACACCTAACACGGATGAGTGACTTCAATCACAAAAGTGCCCTGTTTACTCAGTGCTGGCTTTCTGTAATCTTATACACACAAATAATCTTAGGTTACTTGACTGTGGTGTGCATGGGAATGGCAGATAAACAATTATTGTCTTGAGTGGAAACACAATACACTGAAGAGGAAGTCGGGTTGGTAATTGTCATACCTGAGATTTCAGGATAAACTCAGATGTCGGGTGCGGGTAGGCTTAAAGAGAAACTTTTGGCATGAAAAATATAAAAGCATGTTCACAAAAAGAGTGCAAATTTTACCAAGTGTTCCAACAAGTTTTGTCCAAGATATCCACGTTCACAGTTCAGTTCCTGTTTGTCCTTTGCCATGAACTAATTCTATAGCTCTTTTATGACTTAGGGTGAACTAATTCTGGTTCACGCACCTGCCCCTTATTAAATTACATCACCAATTACACTTACCCTTTTGAATCCAAATAGTGAATACTTCAGCTGTTCCTATGTGGCCTCCTACATGGAAAGACAAAAGCAAACCAAGAAAATTTAAAGGGGCACTATAACGAAAAGTGAGAGTGAAAATTTTTCTGAGTCTAAAATATTCAACGAATCAAATCTTTTTGACTCGATAACAACTAATCACTTTAGGATGGAAAACAGGCCAATGAATATTTAAAAAATTCCACTTTCTTAAAGAAACTAGACATCACAAATGATACAAATCCCTTGCCGCTAATAACATGCTTTCCACACTCTGACACAAGTGCCATCCCACCCTCTGTTCTGCCCGTTTCATTCTACATCCCTCCCTACAGGAAATCATACATGCAATCCAGATACCATTCCACAACATGACCCATATGCCATCACACCTGCAATCAAGATGACATCCCACCATATTCCTTGCCACCATGTCACATACCAACCATGCCACCCTGTCCCACTTGCCATTCCTCTCTGTACCATCCTACACTGTCCCAATTGCCACCCTCCATATATCACATGCCATCCCACCCCATCCTACAGGCCATTCCATCCTATCCCACATGCTATCCCACCCTGTCCCACATGCTATCCCACCCTCTCCTATCCCACCTGAAATCCAGACAACATGCCATCCTGTCTCACATGTTATTACCATCCCACCTTGTCCCACATGCTATATTATTTGGGTGGGAGAGGTTTACTCAGTTAATGTAAAATCTTTATAAGCCTGTAAATGCTAAATTGGGTCATTTACATTCCTGATTTCAATGATACAAGGTGCTATTAAAGAGAATTGGCCAAATGACCTCACTAAGTATGGAAATAGGCCACACCCACCATAGCAACATGGTAACTAGGTGGGGCAAACAAAACCTCAAATCCGCAATCATACATGACCAATGCATTGACATTTTGATGTTCATGTGGCATGCCGCAAGTTTTGATCCATTTATGGCACTTCTCTGGATGCACTTCTCCAGAGTTTTTAGCAAAAGGAATAAACAAAATTAAGTTTTCTAAACGTTCTGGGTAATGGAAATCGGATTTACAAAGCCTGTAGCGGGCCCGTAAGTGCAATTTTTATTCACTTTGTCGTCAATCAGTCTGTGTGTGCAGAAATTTTGTTTCGTTTGTTTGTTTGTTTGATGAGGTCTTAACGGCACCACGACAACGAAGGTCAAATTGTGCCTGAGAGGTCAGATCATTTTAGAGGTAGTAAGGAAAGAGACCAGGGGAAGAATGAGAGAAATTCAAGAACAAAAGCCAGAAAGCTGTGATCGAGAGAGGAGGTGCATGGGTAAAACTAAAAACAAAGTAGAGAGGGGGTGGAAGAGGAGAATTAAATATGGTTGTAGAGGGATGCATGCTGAAGGAAGGAGACTATTTTATCTGGAGGATTTTTTTGGAAGAACTCAGCAATTGAGTTGTGGGGAGCGAGAGAAGCTCTGGGAAGGTTGTACAGGGGGCAAGCAAGGAGAACGTGTTGGATTGTGAGGATGCAGTGGCAATTGTTACAGAGGGGTTGGGGGAACCAATAAGGAGGTGGGAGTGAGTGAGGTGGGTGTGACCAATTCTAAGACGGGTAATATGAACGTTGTCGTACGAGAAAGGTTGTTGATGGTGGATTTGATCGGGATTGTGGGCTGGATAACATGGAGTTTGTTATCAATTTGGAAGTTCCATAAGGTTTGCCAGCGGTCACGAACAAGAGAAGCGATAAGCGGTTTGATGTCAGAGAAGGTTTTGGGGAAAAGGGGAAGGTAGGAGGTTAAGGGCAAGCTTAGCGGCTGTATCAGCCCTGTCATTGCCAGGGATGCCAACATGGCTGGGTATCCAGAAGAAAAGAACACTTTTCCTGCAGAGGGTGGGAGAAAAGAGTTTCCGGAGGAGGAGGTGGCAGGTGAGGTTATCCCATTTAAGATTGAGTAATGAAGTAAGAACAGCCTTTGAGTCAGAGAAAATGGCAAAGTGACTAAGAGGAGAGTACTCAATAAAGTTGAGGGCGAGGAGAATGGCCTTAGCCTCGGCTGAAAAGATGGATGAGTGGTCAGGAAGTCTGCTACTGAGGGTGATGTCTTGGATGATGGCAGCAGCAGCTGTCTTGTTGCCTTCCTTGGAGCCATCAGTATAGATGGAGGTGTAATTTGAGAGTTGGTCTTTGATTTGGTTGTGGAGATTGATGAAGAGATTAGGGTGAGTTTGAGTTTTGTTATAAGTGTAGAGGTCTAGGTGGACAGAAGGAAGGGGGTGGCCCAAGGCGGAAAAGTGGGCCAGGAATAGGTGCGAGAGTGGCGGGGTTGATGCCAAGTTGAAAGAGGTCTGATTTAATGCGTAAGCTGAAGGGAGGCGATAGGGTTTTAGTCCTATCAAAGAGGGAGGAGAAATTGGGGTACCTAATGAGGTTGTAAACAGGGTTCTGGGTGTTGGTGAGGACTCTAAAAGCATAGGAGAGGCTAAGCTTTTTACATCTAAGTAGAAAGGGGGTTCGTTGGCTTCAACATGAAAGCTAGTGATTGGGGAGGTCCTGTAGGCTCCTAGACAAAGCCTGAGGGCTTCATTTTGGATGGTGTTAATGTGGTTGAGGTATGAGTTGTGAGCGACACGGTAAACAATATTGCCATAGTCAAGCTTGGCACGAATGGTGAGCCTGAAAATTTTGAGGAGAGCATAGCGGTTCGCTCCCCAAGGAGTGTTGGAGAGCAGTCGGAGGAGGTTGAGGGAGCTATTGCATTTTAGTTTCAGGTTGGTGATGTGTGGCTTGTAGGTGAGCTTGGGGTCTAGAGTTAGACCAAGGAACTTTGTGTTTTCAACTTTAGGGATGCGATTCCCATTGAGCACAAAGTTCGGGTTGGGGTGGAGGTTGTTGAAATGACAAAAGTGCATGCAGACTGTCTTGTCTTTGGAGAATCTAAAACCGTTATTGTTGCTCCAGACTTGCAGCTGATTGAGGCTGGTTTGGAGCCTATTTTCAACAATAGGAAAGCTAGGGGAGGAGTAGAAGATGGTGAAGTCATCCATATAGAGGGTACGTTTGATGCTGGGGCCAAGGTCATTCCCGATGTCATTAATGCTCAGGTTGAAGAGAGTGGGAGAGGATGCTGCCTTGGGGACGCCCTCTTCTTGGGGGTACGGCTTGGAGAGAGTGTGGCCAATCGAACTTGGAACTGCCTGGGTGAGAGGAAGTTTTGAATAAAGATGGGGAGGTGGCCTCTGAGGCCAATGGTGTGAAGTTTCCGGTAATGCCGTATTTCCAAGTAGTGTCAAAAGCTTTCGAGGTCAAAAATATGGCAATGAGGTTTTCCTTTTTGCAAAGGATTCCGGATGGCGGTGTCGAGCGTAATTAACTGGTCTAGGGTATTGCACGTTTTCTGAAGCCGCTTTGGTGAGGAGAGAGGATTCTGTTGGTCTCGAGGAACCAGTTTAGTCTCTGATTAATGATCTTTTCCATAATTTTACAGAGACAGCAAGTAAGGGCGATGGGTCGGTAGCTGGTGGGGTCGGTGCTATCCTTCCCTGGTTTAAGGACAGGGATGACAATAGCTGTCCTCCAGATAGGGGGAAAGGAGTGTGAGGACCAAATGTGGTTGAAGATGGTGAGTAGGGTAGTGGTGGCCTTGATGGGGAGGTGTTTCAGAAACTGATAGGGGATGTTATCTGGGCCCTTGGAGGTGCAGCCAGCGTCGCTGATGGCTTGGTTTAATTCAGAAAGGGTGAGAGGGGTGTTGTAGCTTTCGGAGTTGTCAGAGGGAAAAGTGATTCTCCGGGCTTCATCGCAAGCTTTTTTGATTTTGAAAGCATTGGAGTAGTTGGTCGAGGACGAGATGTTGCTGAAAGAGGCGGCGAGGTGGTCAACGATGTCTTTTTTTGCGGTGAGAAGGTCTCCATTCCAAGAGAGATGGGAGATGGAAGATTTGCCTACTCTGCCGTGGAAGCTGTTAACCATTCTCCAAATCTTCTTAGTGGGGGTGTTGGTGGTGAGAGAAGAGATAAAGTTGTTCCAAGTGTTGGTTTTACTGTCCTTGATAGTGCGTCTGGCCTTGGTACGGCTGATGCGAAAGAGGTTAAGGTTATGGGTGGTCGGGTTAGTTTTAAAGTTCCTGAGGGCTCTTTTCCTGTTCTTGATGGCGGTTTTGCAGTCTTCTGAGAACCAGGGGTTGGGGGATGATTTGGGGTTTGGGGAATTGAGCAGGTGGCGATGTTGATAAGGATATTACTGAAGTTAGACATGGGATCCTCATCCTCGAGAAGATGGGGAGAGGTGTGAGTCACAGAGGGTTTCAAAAAGGGACCAGTCAGCCTTGTCGAGGTTCCAATTGGGGTGTGCTCAGTGGGGATTTGAAGATTGGAGTGTATAAGAAGAGGGTAATGATCACTACCACAGAGGTCAGCAGTGACTCTCCAACTAAAATCAGGGAGGAGGTTAGGGAACAGATAGACAGGTCAATACAGGTGAGAGAGCCTGTGGCAGGATGAAGGTAGGTCGGGAGTTAGTGTTCAGTAAGGACAGGCTGTGCTGACGGAGAGCGTTTTCGATGAACTTGCCTCTAGGGGTGGTGGTATTAGAGCCCCACAGAGGGTTGTGAGCATTGAAGTCACCAAGAAGGATGAAGGGGTGGGAAGCTGAGAGATGAGGTTGTTAAGGCTGGTTGGTTGAATGTTGGTGTTGGGAGGGAGATAGATATTGCAGAGAGTGAAAGTTTTGTGGAGGGAGATAGAAATACAGATGGCCTGAAGGTCGGTGTGCACACGAACAGGGCTGTGTGGGATATCGTGTCTAACGAGAATGGAGACGCCACCACAGGCCCTGTCAGCATCCACTTGATGTTTGTGATAGCAAGCAAAGTTGTTAAGGGAGTAATGGTGGTGGTTTTCAAGAAAGTTTCTTGTAGGCAGAAGACGCCGGGTTGAAGGTGGAGGCCAGAAGGTCAATTTCTTCAGAATTGGCCTTAAGGCTCCTAATGTTCCATTGTATGATGTTGTGGGTGTTATTGTAATTGTTTGTGGTGTATGCCATAAAGGAGGCGGGGGGTTATCTGGAGGAAGATCTGCTGGGTCTGAGTTGGCTTGTTTTTTCTTTGGATCTGTTTCTTTGGGAGCGATTGTTTTTGAAAATTGGACGAGAAGTATGATCGGTGTGTTCGGTAATCGAACAATCCATACTATCTTCAGTGTGGGTTTGGGAGGTTGGTTGTTTGTTGATTGGTTGTTTGTTGATTGGTTGTTTGTTGATTGGTTGTTTGTTGATTGGTTGTTTGTTGATTGGTTGTTTGTTGATTGGTTGTTTGTTGATTGGTTGTTTGTTGATTGGTTGTTTGTTGATTGGTTGTTTGTTGATTGGTTGTTTGTTGATTGGTTGTTTGTTGATTGGTTGTTTGTTGATTGGTTGTTTGTTGATTGGTTGTTTGTTGATTGGTTGTTTGTTGATTGGTTGTTTGTTGATTGGTTGTTTGTTGATTGGTTGTTTGTTGATTGGTTGTTTGTTGATTGGTTGTTTGTTGATTGGTTGTTTGTTGATTGGTTGTTTTTTGGTTTGTTGGTTGATTTGTTGGTTTGTTGGTTGTTTGCTTGGCTGGTTTTAGCTTGATGTATGAAGGTATTAGTGGAGTTGGTGTAGGGGCGGGCGGTAGGGGCTTTAGAGTAGGAAGGGGGTTGAGGAGAGAAGTGGTGGTGGAGGTGGTGTGGGTATTGGGTGTGATTGGGTTGTTGGAAATGGTGATGGGCTTAGGACTAGGTAAGAAGAGCCAGGTGAGGTCGGTTTGGGCATGGGAGTTAGTTTTTGTTGTGTTAGTTGTGTTTGGGGGCGGAATTAGAGTTAGAGGAGACTACGTTTGAGTAGGAAGGCTTGGAGTTAAGGGGCGAGGAATTGTTTCCTGGCCTCAGGGTAGGTTATGTTGGGGTTAAGGGTTTTAAGTTTTGTTATTTGTTTTTCCTGAAGCCAGGTGGGACAGTCTTTCGAGAAGGAGGGATGGTTTGCTGGGTGTTTACCGTCACAATTTGTGCAGAGTGGGGGTTGGTGCAGGAGGTGTTGTCATGGTCCGGGGCTCCGCAGTTACCACAGCGCGCTTGGCTGTGGCAGGAGTTTTTCCCGTGGCCATACCTCTGACAATTATAGCAACGTAAAGGGTTAGGAATGTAAGGGGCGACCTGGATTCTCAGGTAGCCGGCAATGATGGGGAGGAGAGTTGGAGTTGCGAAGGTGAGAAATATGGTGTTGGTGGGAGTTTGGCTCCGTCTCTCTTTAGAACAGACGACGGGCTTGGTTACATGTTGGTTAGCTAGTTCTTCTTGGAGGTCGTCATCGGTCATGTACGCAAGATCGCGGGTGCGTATGACGCCTTTGCTGGAGTTTAGGGAACGATGGGGGGTGACTGTGATGTCGATACCAGAGTTGGATAGGGTTTTGGTGGAAAGGAAGGTGGCGGCTTAGGTGTCCCTGGTGCAGTGCACCAGGAGATCACCGGATCTAAGGGTAGAGACTTTGGGGAGGGTACCGACAAGGCCAAAGAGGGCTTTATGGATGAGGAAAGGAGAAACTTTTTTAAAGCTTTCCTGCTTGTTGGTGGCATGGATTATAAGGATTTTTGGGATTGGGGTTGCAGAATGGTCAATGATGGTAGCAGGTGGGTCACGGGGAGGGGAGGGGGTCAAGGTCAAGGTCACTGCATAGGCGCTTTGTCATTATGAAAGAAAAAACCAAGGGCCGAGAGACCCGAGGCAGCTAGAAAAAAAATCGCGGAACCACTATATGGGGACCGCTGTATTAGTAACGAAGGGCGTGAAAAGTCGGGACAGAACGAGGGAAAATATATCACATTGACATTGAGCGTGCGCCATTAGCTAGCTGTACTGTATCAGTAACGCGTAGGATTTTTGCCTCGCTTAGTTACACAGATTTTGTTGCTAGGCAAATTCATATGGTGATTGGTTGAAAAAGCTGTCAATCATCCAACTTAGCAAGGTTAATTGCATGCTAACTCCCCAGGAAGCTGATAATCATTCAAATTAGAGTAGACTGGAGCAATCGGACAAGAAGTGTGTTGTTCCCAAGCACGTCTAGTAGAGTACCAATGCTAATGTTCCAATGCAATTAATTGTATTGGATAATCTTAACCATATTGGTAATATCTCTAAGCTGACCCATAGCTTTGCTATTTTACAGGTGCGGCCCATCTGTGGGCCCGCCCTACCCCCAGGGGGTCCGCCCTGCCCCTTTGGGGTCCGCCCTGCCCCTCGTGAGAAGATAATTTGTTTTATTTTTTTTACTTTATAATCTGAATTTGCCTCATAAATGAAATACTTTACATGGATACAGAACCCAGAATGATAGACTGTTTCTTATCAGTCAGAATAGCTTCATTCTCAGATGTTTGATTATAGCTAAAATCCTAAAGCTTCTTCACTAGGGGATTGAGCCTTAAAGGTGCCCCTGGACTCCACTCCGAAAAGACTCAGCGTTTCGCGTGCAAATGTACCCCTCTACAAGTCTAGCACCCTGCCCCTTTTTAAATCAAGCTAGGGGTCTGCATAAGGATTAGGATATTTGTTCAGTATCCTTCAAACCAGGGTCCCCATAATTTGGTGACAGCACATGGTCCTCTACTAATCAGCCACTCCATGGCAGCCAGATCAAACCCAGTCACTTTGATGTATGATGTTCCACATTTGAGCTACCACGCTTCCCAAGCTTTGCTGACAAAGTTTGCAATGGTATTATCAGATGAGAGGCTATTTCTGTGTTTCTTTCTCACGATTACATACTAACATGACAGCTAACAATTTCTGATGTGCTTCTCTGTGTATGATTTCAGAGTGGCACAATCTCTTCTTCTCGTTCACTTTATTCCTCAAGTTTATTAAAACCAAATTGTGTCATCAATCGAATTCGATGTTCGCTAACACTTTGTCAATTTGTGCAATAAAAATACCTTAATATCATCTTTTATTCATCGCCACAAAATGATATAACATTACATAACAAGATGACAGGCTATGAAGGGTTAGTCACCCAATAAAAAGCTTAAACTAACACCACCACCACAAAAGAAAAATGCAGAAAAAAATCAAATATGCCAAGAGTTAGTAATGAATTAGCTTATAAATGTTGTTGTGAACAGAAATGGAGCAAACCACCCACTGAGGCATAAGCTAATATGAATGATATAAGATATGTCTAATCTTGTTGTAAGAAACCATTGTGAAGAAATGCGCCATGTAAAGTGTAATTTGAGAGAAATAATATGACTGGGGTGGGGGGTCACTTCATACTAAAAGTGGTAGGGGTGTGCAGTCCACCAACCAAATAACATACCCGCAGTATGACAGATTTTTTGGTAACTGCAGTATAAAATTATACAATTTTGATACCTTCAGTAAGAAAGAAGTCAATTTTAATACATGCAGTATGAATATTCAAAGCAAATAATGTCAAAATGGACCAACAGTACAAAATCAACACAGTAAAACAGCATTTTTTGGGACCTGCACTACAAAAATGATGGAAAAAAAGCCCGGCTTAGGCAGCACACCTTACATATGGAAGTGCCCCCGCACCCCCCACATCCTCCGGTTCCCATGGAAAGAAATGTAGTGCACTAATTTTCAAATTATCAAGTTTATGATGCTCAAAAGTGTTTTCCATAACTGCATGTCAGAAACAGATAGAAACCAATGTATCATTACCTGAGGCTATTTCACCGCCTGTCGAAGTCACACTGGCAAAGATTTGTGACTTGGCTTCAATATTTTCATATACGCAATCGTCCGGGGCAACCGTATCCTGCAGATCGAGCCAAACACGCGCATCCTCCTCGTCACACGAGTCATTTACACCAAGGTACCTGGCAAGTAATAAAGTGAACAATTTAAACATGTATATGGTAGAGAATTAAACAAGGAACCTAACGCCAAATCTTAAAAGCTTACATTCCATTTTCAAGTTATCAATGTTTAAAGTTGTAACACAGGGGTTCTATTGAAACACTGCAGGCCAATGATTAAATCATTTCCCTTTTATATGTTATGTGTGTAATAGCACACATACCTGATATAAAGTGCTCACTGCAAATTGTAGTGTGAACAGTAGGTTGAAGCCGCCATGTCATACAGCAGAAATCTACTTCGATCATCGATCAAGATCAGATGGAAATCGAGAAAATGTCTTTTTATTCCCCCACATATATCTATTGCTGCAACCAACAGCACAGCAAGATTCCAGCATAATTATCTTACAAAAATAATCTTATATAACAACATGCAAACGTATTTAAGTCTAATTAAGAAGTGTACAGCAGACGACAGTGGTTTTCCCAACAAAATGGCGATAAAAACAAAGTCATGTGACCTCGTGATGTCAGCTGAAACAGCCTTATAAAGGGATACAGTACATTGCATTTATATTAAGAATTGATGTCTCATTTTTTGAGGCCAGTAAAAACAAAATGGCTGCTCCCATGCAAGTTTTTATTGCCAGTATTTTCTTTAAATAATTGGAAAATATATATGTGAGATTGCTTTGGAAGATGTCAAACTTAGGCAAATGACTTGTAATTATTGCTTGTATCCTAATAAAGGTGGAAAAAACCAGACTTTTGTCTTCTTTACCTTCATGATAAATACAGATACAACAAAATAAGATAAAATGATGATAACTGCATCTTCGGTTGTAAAGGTCTGTGGATGTGTAAAGTTACCGCTAAGTTTTTAGGTAGGGTAGTCTTTGAATTCATGTAAAACTCTTTTTCATTTCAATACAGAAGAAAGAATGAAAATTGCTTACTTAATTTCAAAACCAACTCTTGAATCCAACGTAAATAGATAATCTTCGCAGGGAAAGATATCCTCATACGGCGCGTACAGCAAGTTCTCGCACGTAAACCAATCAATCAAGGTGGTGGCGCCCTCGGCAGAGAAAAGAAAAGATGCGAACACTCTCCTGACTCATATAGTTGAATCTTAACCTGTAAGAGAGGGGGTAAATCACATATACTAAAATACCAGCATTGCTTTTGGATGTGTTAATAATCACTTACTACTGTGGTACCTTCACCTTTCAGGGTTGTGCTTTTTGCTATATTTGCATATGCTGTTTTCTAGTGAAGCTACAATCTTGGACAAAACTCATTGAAACACTGAGAATATTTGATTTTTCATAAACCTACCTTTCTAATCTAAATTATTCCACATTTAGAAATCACAAAAAAATTAATTATATTGCTTCTTCAATCCCTATTCTTTCATTTGTAATTAATATTCTAGAATTTTAAGGACATTGTTATAATTTATCCAGTATCCTCCTCCTACCCTACCTCACTATCGTAACCATCCTCCCCTCCCCATTTAATGTTGACCGTTATTTATTATATTTTTCTGGATTTGACATTTAAACAGCAAAAACTCCAACAATGAAAAAGGGGAAGGGGTAGGGAGCTACAATTCTCAAAAATATATTAATTTAAGAAACATCACAGCATGATATATGTAGTTCTCATAACACTGAATTGGTCCAACAGTTTTGTCCAAAAATGTAGGTACTCCTAGGACCTCTGGATTCAGAGCTCACCAGGCTGATGTTTATGTGTGGGTCATGTCATGGCACACTAAGCAGTACTAAAAAAGTTTTAAAAATTCAATAAAAACAATGCATTTATGGTTGCTTATATAATTAATTATACAAAACAATGTTTATTTATATTAGGAACTCGCATCCCTGTAAAACAATAACTTAACATCACAGAAAGCTGAGCTTGGGCCTTGCATGAGGACTCCTATAATTTTCTTTTTTTCCTATGCATCTTCACAAATCGTGACCTCACCTTTTTAATCCCGGCGTTTGCCCAGTCGTTCACCTCAGATGTCTTATAAGTGCTAAGGACTCCATTTAAGAGCACAGACTTGGCTTTCAAGTTGAACTCGTTGTATCCCTGCGAGGTATCGAGCCATTTGGAGGCGGCCATTGTTTCTCCACCTTTTGCGACTCTGAAGGCAAGTTCCCATTCTTGGAAGATGAAAGAGACAACTTTAGCAAGGAAGCTTATGTTATGTGCAGGGGTCACATCTTATTTCATTTTCATTTCATTTCATTTATTTGTTTCTTCACAACATTCAAAACAAACAATAATAAGAATAAGAATAAGAATAAGAATAACAATACTAATACTAATACTAATAATGATACTAAATACTACTACTAATGATGATGACGATGATATACTAAACATAAAACAAAAATACAGAAAGTTGTGAAAGGAAGTGCCCTAAAAAACCAGCATGGCTTAACGAGTAGGGCACTCCCTCAAAGTAATGAGATATATGATTTAATCTACTTAAAGTATATACATAGTTGTATCTAAGCAAGAATAGAGAGAAAACAAAATAAGAAACAAAAACGACCCCCACCCATAACCACCCCACCCCTAATACCATCCACCACCCATGGATAAGAAATTTAATATTTGAATCGTCCACTGAAAATTTCCTACTGTTCTGAGAACAGTGCTTGTTATATACATTACAGTGAATTTTGAAACATGCATCTGGTGGAACAGTATACTTTACACAAGATTGTGGCATCATTAACTTGATTTCTGCTCCAAAACAAAATGCATGTTGTCAACAGGGTTCGCGTTAATGACAAATTTGTTGTATATTACGCTATGGCTGAAATTTCTTTTGTCACATGTTGTACCTGCCTCGTAAAATTTAGATATAGCATGTGAAATTTAAGCCAGAGATTTTCATTAACTTAAATGAAAGTCATGAAATTCTTACCTCTCTGATGTGATTGAAAGTTTTATTTCACACAAAAAAAGATTTTGAATTACTTAGAAATAAAAGGAAAATGACACAACTACGAGACTAATGGCCGAATGATTCAACATGCCCATACAAGTACTGTACTGTACATAAACACATATAGGTTAATATATATAGTCAGTATATACATGCACACTGTACATAAAAGTTTTCATGTTTTGAATGCAGGCTGTCAATTGTCAACGATATCATTAGCTAGGATTCTACTTTCATTCACTTTAGCAAGGCAGGCCTACACAAGTGTATGCGTTAACAATACTTGCAAGCTTCGCTAGTGCGCAGTGCCCTGTACATTACCCAGTGCCCTGTACATACAACGGCAAATTTACAAAATACTCCAAAAATCAAGGGTTTGTCGTAACCAAATACGCCAGACAAAAAATTATAACGCAACCTCTGGTTGTCAAACAAGATTATCATAGAAATGATTTATTCCCTAAGAAAAAGCTTTTGAACTGTGCTTGCAATTGCCAGCACAGTTAATCATGAATACACACATACTGTATGCAAGGCTGCTTGCATGTGTACACCTGTACGCAACTGGAGGATACATCATGCAATTACCAATATCCGACATACATATATATATTTCCTCATACTAAACAATCTACAAACTATTTGTAAATTAGAAGAAAGGAATTTGCCCTATTATCAGCAAAAAAGTTAGAACAGTGAAATCTGTTTCGGAACTTTATTTATTTGAGAAAGTACTGTTCCATGGAACAGTGGCGAAAAATTCAAATTTTGAACCCTGATGTATGAGGACGAAACTAGGTACAATATGGCAAAGAAACAATAATATTTTCTATTACATTTTGTAAAAGATAGCTTGAAACCATGCTTAAAGTTACATCCCAGCCAACTACCTCAATAGTATTGGTGTATATTTAATCAATTCTAGTTTTTGGGATATGAGAAACAAGAATTGTAATGAACTTTTTTGAAACCACCAAAGCTCTCACAAGTTTGTTTATGAATGACTAGTGTAGAACTTCTATTTTACAAAAACAGTATCACTAACATTCCACATTCCTCAAAATTATTTATGTTATCTAGTTGATGGAAAAACAATCCAGGAAAAAGTTTGAATCCTGATCAGGACTGCCATAGAATGGATTAATAATAAATTATAAGCATGTTTCCTTAAAACCCTTTCTTTTTTAATTTTTTAGACTTTCAGAAGCCCCTAACGCATTAGAAAAAGTCCTGCAACATCTATGCTTGCAACTGATTACCTATATAAAAAAAAAATCCAAATAGTGTACTTTAAACTACTATGAATAATGATTACAAGTAATTATAAAAGTTTTCAACATTGACCAAGCAAGGCAACATGGGTCCAAGGGGAAAATTCCCCCCTATATATTTCAAGGTTGGTTTGATGATGTTTAACAGCACCGCGACAGTCAGAGTCAAATGTACCAAGAGGGACTTAATAAATAATGGTGTAAGAGTAAGAATAAATGGTGTAAGAGTAAGGATAGTGAGGAGATAGAAGGTTTGTAAGGGAGATAAAGGGGAAAAGCTGAATGTGGGAGAAAAAATTATGTGAAAAGAAAGGGGTGTGTAAGGTTAGGTTGTAGATGGGGAGGATATTATATGTGGTGGAAGAGGTTGTATATATTTGAAGTCCTTCTTTGCTTACATACGTAAATATGTCCCCCCCCGCCTCCCAAATTAAAATCTCTTCCAGCACCCACACAACAAAAAATTGACCCTTCTGGCGCATCCACTCCAATGCACGTGAAAGGGGGACACCCCCCAGATTTGCAAGTCATAGTGTTTTTAATAAGGAATAGAACATGCTTGTATACTTAACACATTCCTCCTCCCCCACCTGGTCAATTAATATCTCTTGACCGCTGCTCATGCACGGGAACATGACCGACTTTTGCCCCAGTCCCCCTCCAAACCCATTACTTTTGTAACGATTACAAGAGATACCCACCTGGTGCGGCAGGCTTTGGCACCATGGAATACATGATTACAAGAGATACCCACCTGGTGCGTGGAACCCACCTGGAATACATGATTACCAGAGATACCCATGGCTTTAGCACCATGGCAGGCTTTGGCACCATGGAATACATGATTACAAGAGATACCCACCTGGTGCGGCAGGCTTTGGCACCATGGAATACATGATTACAAGAGATACCCACCTGGTGCAGCAGGCTTAGGCACCATGGAATACATGATTACAAGAGATACCCACCTGGTGCGGCAGGCTTGGGCACCATGGAAAACATGATTTTGAATCCTTTCCCATTGTAATTTTTGTCAGTCATGAACTGTATAAAGATTTCATTTCCTTTGGATACGTAGGAGAAGCTTGGCAGACAACCGCAGTAAAATACCTCTTCTTTAGTTGATAGGTCCAATATCTGTGGTTTCAAACAAAACATTAAGATGAAAGTAAAAATAACATGGGTGAATTTACATGAAGAAAACATGTATTTATGGATTGGAAGAATTATTTCTAAAAATGGGTAAAAAAAATGTTCTTTAAAAAAAAATGTAATTTCAATATGTGGACACAGAAGCAGCAAGATTCGAAAATTTATTTTACTATCCGGGACCATAAGTCTTAAAAAGTACAGTATTACCATATTTGACATAATAAGTGTCTGGGGCACTTAGGTAAATAGAATTGCACCACCTTTTAGGCCTGAAGTTTCTTCCTAATAAGCGCCCATGCTCCGTGGTTGCGTGTGTGCCATTCAAACTACATTGTGTGAACTGGTTCTATACTAGTCCCACAATAACCACCACAAAAACATTGTGAGCGTCAGACACAAAAAAGCAAAATAATGTGACAAAAACTTATTTTAAGTCTTCAAATTAATCAAATAAATTACATCAAGTCAAAAAATGTTGGGTGGGTGCTTATAAGAGTGGGTGCGCTTATAAGAGCAGGGGAGCTTATAAGAGTAGGGGCGCTTATAAGAGCAGAGGCACTTATTAGAGCAAGGGGAGTATAATACATCGCATAAGGTATATGAGTATACAACTACAGAATGTTATGAGTATATAACAAAAACAAACTGAATACTTCATTTCAACTCTTTTCTTCCATTCCATTTCTTTTCCAATATTTTCTCCCCTTTCCTTGCCATTTTCTTTTTAATTTTCCCCTTTTCCTTTCCTCCATTTCTTATCTTTTTCTCATCATATCCTTTCTTTTTTTCACTTTCCTTCTCTTTTTATTTCTGTGAGCATTGTGCCATGATCTGCTATATTTTCCACCCCTTGGAAGCAACATAAGCTGTACATACTACAAACATGAAATAAACAAAAATCACATCACTTTGTGTATTTTTAGGTTTTTACAACTAAATTTGTGTATTTTCAGTTGTAATTATAATGCTAAAGCTAAATCCATCCGAGTCATGAGGCTCATAGAGCCGGTGCTTCTCCCCAGTTTCAACGGCGCAAGCAGATGAGAGTAGGCCTACACAACTCCCCCATGGATGGGACACCAGTCCATTGCAGATTAACTCCCCAGCAGTGCTGGTACTCATTTTACAGCTGAGTGGACTGAAGCAAGTAAAGTGTCTTGCTCAAGGATACAATGCGGCGCTCATGACAGGAATCGAACCCAGTAACTTTCGAATACGAGCATGAGTCCTTAACCACTGTGCAACTGCACCTCAAGTGATGCATTGTTACTTAACAAATGAGAAGCTCTGTCAGAACAGAAATAATGGCTATATTAGGTCAAAGTTGATCTTGGATCTGCATTGAAGAGAGAGATCTTAATTCACATTCATACCATGCACGGTACAGCTAAGACGCAGAAGGCCCCAGGTAGCCCCAGGTTCTTTCCAACAACGCTTTAACCTAAGATTTTTCCGCATGTATGCAGATTGATACACTGACATCAAGCGGAGATTGGTCATTTGCATCCCACCTTCTCCCCACCCATCCTTTGGGGAAAAGTTGGAGGGTAAATCAAAGTATTATAGGAACCCCAGAATAATGCGCAATTAGGAGTAGGTTCATCAAGGTATGTAAAATCATGCAACAACTGTATTGGAGTATTTACATCAAGACATCTACGCCGTTTTATTAACCAGTTGTGGAGCACTGGTTGGAGACCCAACGGGGATCAAACCCAACACGCAAGAATGAGAGGCCAAAGTTTTACCGCACTGCCACGTAGAAATTACTTTTAGGCCAAAGCATTTTTCAGATAATAAAGTCTGCAACAAATTTGCTGTAACATTTCTCCAAACCAAGCACCCCTCCCCCACCTCTGGTGTATTGAAAAAATTATGTCATTCTACAGCAGCTCTTAACATTGAAATGAGGTTAAAGGGGAGGCAGTATCTCAATTACTATTGTCTTGAACTGTAGGAATAAATGAAAGACAACCTCTATAGTTTAAAATATCCCCCTGCCCCCCCCCCCTCCCTCCCCAGCATAATAAACAAGTGTCATTTTAGCTCTTAGCATTGAAATGGGTTAAGAGGAGAGGTACTATCTCAATGACTATTGTCTGAAATGTGCAAATAAATGCAAATAAATCTTCGAAAACAAAGAATGGCACATCCCCCTCCCTCCCCTCTGCCTCCACCCCTAACATAATGAAACAATTCTGCTATTTTAGCTCTCAACATTTAAATGGGGTTAGATGAAAGAAAGTATCTCAATGACTATAGACCTTTTCATATCGGAATTGGTATTTCCTGAAATCTAATTTGAATAATGTCACATGGCCGAAATTCACGTGTCCATAATGGACCAATGGTATGCTGGAGGAATCATGATCGTCTGCACAATTTCGTAGCGTATGGGGTCAAGCCTGTTAAAATACGATTTCACACACTAATCAACAGTATATGCATACAGAAATAGGCACTTCACTGAACTATTCAGAGACTTGAATTGTAGCATAATTTGGTTAGGAAATTCCACACCAAACAGAAAATTTCCTATAAACTGCATCCTCTCCATTCACACAATATTTCCGAAGTGCAAAGTTAGTCGTCTCACTCAAAGATAACAAGAAATTTGCTGCCGAAAGTACTCCATACTACTTTCATATTTTGTGCTGTGAGGTTAATGGTACAATTTCATACCATAAGGCCCTTGGCACTGAACACCAACATTTTGAATTTTAAACAATTTTTGCCAATTTACGACCTATTGTTGTGTTTAAATTGTGCACAAATGATTTTATTGTTTCGTGCCTGCCGAGGGAATGTGAACCCCAAAAAAATACATCATTCCATTCACAAAATCATCATTTTTTACGTGCACACTAGGCCTACAACTCCATGCATTGAACGTACTGTGTCGTAATCATACATGAGACCAACTTTCAACTTCAAATCTAACCTGGTTATCGCATATTCCTAAATTGCGACAGCCTAAAGTGAAGACAGTTCGGATCCTCTTTCCAAATGAAAATATTTCCATAACAAAACATTTATCCAGGCAGAGCAGTTTAAACTTTGACGCAGATTTCTTTACATGTGCATATACAAAACATAGCTTATATATTTACAAAATGTTTACGTACGTACGTAAATGCAATGAAGAATGTACACACCGACTTATTGTATGTACGTACGTGCATACAAACTTGAAATGGGGTTAGAGGGATGGTACTATCTCAATGACTATTGTTTTGAAATGTGCAAATAAATAAAAAGATAAGATGCCATACCCTGATGTAGTCTGACTTCTCACAGTGCGTTTCACCAACTGACAGATCCTCCAGCTGAAAGTCCAGAAACTTGATCACGACGAAATGTGACGGTTTCCCGTGAATCAAATACTCCATATTCAAATTAGGTGGGTAGAATTGTGGGAAATTAGGGGAGACGAACGTTGCATGATCATCTGTGAAGACCTTCATCCCATCTACAAAGAAATAAGAAAAATCCTCTTCATATATTTTGCAACTAGAACTGTCAAGAGGACACCATGCTTGACTATTTTAAGGTTGTATAAAGAATGAGATTTTTTCCAACTGTGGTGTAGCGGTTATCGTACATGTCTACAGACCACGAGGCCCTGGGTTCAAGCCCGAGTTGGGTAGACACACCAGTGCACCACAACTGGTTATCAAAGGCCGTGGACATTGACTTGGTTGTCGATGTTATGTCTGTCCGTATGTCGTACCTGTGTTCTCGTCCAGGTCGTATTAAGCGTTTCGTGAATTGTTACTATCATAACCGATACGCAGGCGAAGACCCCGTCATTGTAATTGTGAGTTTACTCGTCGTCCTTGGCAATGAGAGTGTTAAAGGAAATATGCAGCAATGGCAGAAATGTTGATTACAAAGTACCCAGAGCTTTAAAGGACGTCTTAAAGGATTAGTTCACAGGTCAAACAAGTCCAACGTATATGAAAGAGAACTTCAAAAGAAACAAAATGGTGAAGAAAGCATTCAAAAATCTTATTCTGTTAAGGAGATATCAAATTTTAAAGTTTGGTATAATTTGTGAAAAAACCACTGAAATCAGACTAGCTGTGATGTCATAGCCTCAGATTCCTCAAAGTCTTTATGTCTTCTATTATATTTTGTCCTGCGATTTTGTGTCTTAAAAACCATTGGATATGTCAGAAAAGAAGAACAACTGAATCTAGGAAGGTTATTTATCTTACCACCTAAAGAAATTTTGAGTATAATTAATTCAAATAATAAAAAAGTTAAATAAATTTTCTTTAAATACATTAACAATTGTTACAAATGTGAGGATGAAGCTTCAAATTTCCATAGTAGACTTACTACACCAGTCAATTCTAGACAGATAAGACCAAACTTTAAAACTGAATATCTCCTGAACGGAATAAGATTTTAAATGCTTTCTTCACAATTTTGTTTCTATTTAAGCAATCTCTTCCATATAAGATAGACTTGCTTGACCACTGAACTAATCCTTTAATTTCCTTATTGTTTTTTCAATCTTTCAACACTGTTAATTATATGGGAGCCCTTGAGAATATGAAAAATAGGAGCAGGGTGGAGACAAATAGGGACAGGGTGGAGACAAATAGGGACAGCATAGAGAAAGTTAGGGGCAGGGTGGAGAAAAATAGGAACTGCAGGGTGGAGCATCAAAGTTTCTTGAAAAAATGTAGATGTTTTGTGAAAAGGAAAAGGGTGGAGACAAAAAAACTAGGAACTGCAGGGTGGAGAAAAATAGGAACTGCAGGGTGGAGGAAAATAGGGGCAGGGTGGAGGAAAAATAGGGGCAGGGTGGAGGACAAATAGGGGCAGGGTGGAGAAAAATAAGGGCAGGGTAGAGACAGAGGGGCAGGGTGGAGAAAAATAGGGGCAGGGTGGAGACAAATAGGGGCAGGTTGGAGACAAATAGGGGCAGGGTGGAGAAAAATAGGGGTGGGGTGAAGGGAAATAGAAACTGCAGGGGGTGAAGGGAAATGGGGTCAAAAAACAGCAGGGTGGAGGGAAAAGAACTGCAGGGTGGAGAAAATAGGGGCAGAGAGAAAAATAGGGGCAGAGTAGAGAAAAATAGGGGCAGGGTAGAGAAAATAGGGGCAGAGTGGAGGAAAATAGAAGCAGGGTGGAGAAAGATAGGGACAAGGTGGAGAAAAATAGGGGCAGGGTGGAGAAAATAGGGGCAGGGGAGAAACTAGGGGAAGGGTGGGAAAAAATAGGGGCAGGATGGAGGAAAATAGAGGCAGGCTGGATGAAAATAGGAGCAGAGTGGAGGAAAATATGGGCAGAATGAAGGAAAATAGGGGCAGGGTGGAGCATCCCTCTTAAAATGCCTAATTAAGGGCCTGTATAAATACATCACACCTACCACCTATCCTGTCATAGATCTCATATTCCATGATGAACCCATCAAACACCCTCATGTTGTTGGTTTTAAAAGTGATGATAAGTTCATTCGCATCAGATAGCCAACTGAATGGATAGTGGCGTCCACAGAACACATCACTCCTCCCACTGTACTGGTCCTCAATCTGTCAACAGATAAGATAATTGATTGATTGATAAATCAATTGATCGAACAATTGATTGATACAAAAATTTGGCACATAAACAGCAAAGGTTATATTGTACCAGACAGGTCACATTATTTCAAGCTGAAAAAGCAACAAAAGGTGCATTCAAAGAGAGGTTAAGTGAAAAGGTGAAAAGGAGTAAAACATATTGCAGGGGAGGTCAAAATTAAAACATGATAAAAGAAAATAAAATAAATGATTTATAGACAGATAAAACTTATTCATAAGAACAGGGGACGGGGTTTGAAGAGGGTTTTTCTTGAAAGAAAAATTATCAACAGTTGGGAGCCTGGTGGATTTGCAATAATCAATTTATTCCACAAACGTGAGGTGAGGGGTGTCCCAACAGAAAAGGCACAGTCTGAAACAATTAATGGTTGAAAAATGACAGAATAAGGGAGAGAGGTTTTGAAGGGAAGTTTTTGTGAATTAACTCTGTGATTGTTTTTAGGGGGTAAATTGAGTGGTGGGGCAATTTGTCCACAGAATAAATGCAAAACATGTATGTTCTACTCAATATTATGAGGTGAGGGGTGTCCCTAGAGGTAGAGGTTAAGACTATTTGGCATAGTTATTATTATTTTTATTGTTTTATTACTCTTGTTTTTGTTTTTTTTATTTATTTATTAATTTATTTTTTGTTTCTTTTTATTATTTTTTTTTTTTTTTTTTTATTATTTTGTATTATTATAATTATTAGTTTTTTTATTTTCTATTATTATTATCAATATTAGTTTCTTTATTTTTATTATATTATTATCATTATCATTATCATTATTATTACCATTATTATTATTATTATCATTATTATCATTGCACTTATTTGTTGATTTTCAAACATTTACACAGAAAAAACTGTTACTATACAATATCAAAAAGTAAAAGAATTGCAAGGCAATATACAAGCATAAAAGAATTGGTAAAAATCCAAAACCAAGATAAAAAAACATGAAAATAAATATTATAGAAAATGTTTTGATTGGTTATCAACTTGTGAGAAGAACAGTTTGGTAAAAAGCTAAAATAATTTCCGAGTTGTGGTTTTTCATTGCAAGGAGGTGATTGGTCGGATGCTTATTAAAATGATAGCACTTTATTCAGTCTCAAGTCATTTTTGTCAGGTGGTTACCAAGGAAATTTAGGTGCGTTAGAAACATCGTTAAATTTGCAAGAGGAAAGTTTTGGATGCCAGTTGATTTGAAATAATTTGGGATGAAGATCATAAAAAGAGATGCAAAGAAAGACCTTCAAAACTAAGAATATGCTACTAAACTATTACGACTTTTATAAAAACCAGAACCAAAAGGTTTTGTGGTTCCGATGCTTCTTTTTCATAAGCTGATAGATTTGCAAAATTTGTAGTTACTGTCATGTCATTGTATATCATGAAATATTTGTTCCAGGATATTTATTCATAAACCACACCCACCATGCAGATCAATAAAAATGTTGACAATATTAGCATTTACCAAATAATTAACAAATTTATCATAGTAAGTATGATGCAGAAAAGGTTGCTCATTAATCCAATTTCAAGAATTTGTCAGTTAGTCCCACCTACCCATTTGTATTTATGAAATCTGTGTATTTGATATAGCATAAATCTGATGTATCATTCATGGGGTACCGTATGGTGTTTACATCATTTAGCACTCTCACACTAAGCCACACCCACCATGCATATCAATAACATCTGCTGATAACATAAGCATGTGCACAATAAGCAACAAAATTATCATGCCAAATATGACAAAAAACAGACAGACAGTTGCTCATTTATCACTTTTTCAAAATTTTCACTTTAAGCCCCACCTATTTATTGATGTGCATGATATCACCACTACAAACAATAGAGCGCATCTACAGACCATGGGCTATCTGTGTACCAAATATGACATGAATCCAGTTTACTGTTCTCAAGTGACCGTGTTTACAAGCATTTTTTAGCAAAATCATATTAAGCCCCACCCACTATGCACATTAATGAAATTTAACATTTATACACAATGAACATGTACACACCAGCTGACATCATAATTATCCCACATATGAAACAAAACAGACATGCGGTTATTGAAATATAAACATTTCAACATTTCTACATTACGCCCTGCTTACTCATTAATATGCATGATATCACAACCAAAAACAATAGGTTGCATCTACAAACCATGAGCTATCTGTGTACATGAATCCAGTTAACTTTTCTTGAGATACCGTGTTTACAAGCTTTTTTAGCAAAATCATATTAAGCCCTGCCCACTATGCATATTAATAAAATTCAAAGTTTTTACATCATGAACATGTACACACCAGTTAACATCGTAATTATCCCACATATGAAACAAAACAGACATGCAGTTATTAAAATATGAACATTTCAAGATTTTTACACTAAGCCCTGCCTACTCATTAATATGCATGATATCACAACCATGTCATATGTGTACCACATATAACATGAATCCAGTGTATATTTCTTAAGATGTAGCATTTATGAGCTAAAAAAACAGTCCCAAGAAAAATTTAAAGGGTCCTCCAAACTTGTCTTGTATAATAGGAAAACAATGGTATTTTCTAATGTAATTTTTTATAATTTTTAATAATCAGTGGCAGCGTGAAGATTTTACTCATGGGGGGCAAGAGGGGCAATTTTGTCTCATTGGGAGGGGTCAAAAGCATAGAAATCGAACAAAATATGTCACTTTCCAAAAAATTTGGGGAAAGTGGGGGGAAAATCCCCTCATGCCCCACCACTGTTTATCATAACTCTTTGAAGGGGTGCAGCAAATTCTAAACACACACTTTTGTCTTTACCACATCTTCTATCAACGTATTGAAGAATTGGATTTTCTTAATATTTTCAGTTGCTCGGATTCATGAAAACAAAATTAGAAAAGTTATCAAGATAAGATTTACACAAAACTTAACACTATCACAAAAAGATTTTTCAGCTCTAGACATCAAAAGCATTAAAAGTGATAATTTATTTTTCACCTTAACAAAATCAGCAGTGCACAAGTCGTCTTCCTCGAGATCAAAATCATGAAAGTGCAGCAGAATACGATGGACCGGATCGGCGTGCAGGACATACTGGCAATTAACATCATCATCGTATGAGTTAGGGAAATTCACGGATTTCAAAAATCCATTCTGAGGCTCTTTAGAAAGATCCACAAACAAGTAGCATTCTAGAAAACAAATTCAAACGAGTTGGCACAATAGTAGGTGTCATCAATGCAAGATGTTGAAAATTTTACAATCATCGATCAAAGAATAGAAACCAGCAACGGCGTAAGTACACTCTCCAGTTTGCCTACATGTGCTAGTATTGTTCGTATAAAAAATTAGCATTCCTAAACTAATAAATTTTCATTTGCACTTGTGGTGTTTCCATTTAGAAAAATGCTATTTTTGCATTCGCTATTTGGTTTTTTATTACCAAAATATCCAACTGCCTTCCAAACTATGAATAAATGTAGTATTTTCCCCCTTGCAAATGCCTGTTTTGGTTTGGTTTGGTTTGTAGTTTCAAAAACCCCAAAGAAAAGTCAAATGTGCCAAGAGGGTGTTAATAAATTATGGCAAAAGTTGGGACAGAGAGGAGATGGAAGTTTTAATAAGGAAGATAAAGGGAAAGGCTGAATGTGGGAGAAAAATTCAAAAAGAAAGGTGTAAAGTTTGGCGTAAAGGGAGGAGGGGAGGAGATTATAAAAGTGGAAGAGGTTGTTGTTCAAAGAAGTTTAGGTTTGAGGAAGAATTGTTTTAAAAGGTCAAAGAGAAAAAGGAGAAAAGATCTGGAGTTCTTAAGGGGCATGTCAAGAAAATATGTTTTGAAATGGGGCAGAGGGGCAGTTTTAAGAGAAGGTCAAAGAAGTCTTTACAAGGTGGATGAGTTTTAAGTTTCAAAGAGTTTTGAAAAGTCAAGGGGGTGTTGGAGCTTTGGGTTTGATGGTGTCAAAGACCTTTAAAAGTGATTCCAGGAGTTTTGCCAGGTTTTGTTGATGAGTTGGAGATGGAGAAAGAAGGTCTGAAAAATTATGAAAAAAGATGTTAATTTGACAGAGCTTTTTATATTTATACTGGATTTATAATGGCTTAATTGGGCTTATTGTGCCTTTAACTATCCATAAGACAATTAAATTGAATGATTTTACACCTACCTGGAGCTTCTGCAACTGTAGAATAACTGGCCTCATATCTATTGAAGACCTCCTTAGATCTGGTGTAAAATTGGGCTGTTACTTTATTGGTCTCAGAAATCCATGAGAACTGTTTCTTTGTTCCACAGTACCTGTCTGTCCGTGTCTCACCATCAGATATCTATTTAATGAAATGAAATAACAATTACTATATTCAAAAATAGAATTGCACCACTAATTTGGCCCAAAGTTTCTTCCTGATAAGGGCCCATGCTCCGGCCGTGTTGAGAGTGCTATTTGAATTGAATTGTGTAAACTGGTATATTAGCCTCACAAGAACCACCAAAAAAACATCGAGAGCGTCAGATGCAAAATAAACCAATATGTAACAAAAATTATTTTAGGTCTTTAAAGAAATGAAATAAATTATGTTATCAGTCAAAAAATTGTTGGGTGGGCGCTTATTAGAGCAAGGCACTTAATACATCTAATACGGTATACTCAGTATGATCATAACCACTTTCGTAATCCTTGAATCTCTTGGAAAAACATTTGCTATGGGGTAAGATTTGCTTACAACTGACAACAAATTGGAATTTATTTACTTTTTCTTACATCACTTACACTTCTCACTCTTAATAGACCAGTACTGAGGGAGATGTTATCAACCTCTTCCCTCCTGAAGCTGATGATGATTTTTACTGACACCAATTGTTGTAATATATATTGAGCACCCCAAGCACTTCTGCACAGCACATCCCTCCAAGGACAAGCACGAGTACAAGACTCAAGACCATTTCAAACTTCTGTATTGGCAATTTTTCAGTTGAAATTATGTGTCCATAATGCACCAATTGTATACTGGGGAAATCTTACCAACTAATCAAATGCCAAGGGACTCATGGCCGTCTGTATGCAGCAGTGGCGTAGCCAAGATTTCCATATTGGTGGAGCAAGTAACAGAAATAAACCAACAGGATACAAAATATGGCCCCTGCTGATAAACGGTACTAATTTTGAACCAATAAAAATGGAATATTGAGGAATATTGGTGAGACGTTGGCCCCTCTGCCCACCCTTTGGCTACACCACTGGTAAGCAGGGTTTTGGGATCAAGCATATGACAAAAATGGTATCCTTTGCCCAACATATGTGTGTTATACATGAAAGATAATAGGCGTGTGCATTGTTATTAACAACTGTTCTTTCAGCAACTACAGCCGATTGGTTGGGTAACATGAAGAAAAGTTCCCCAGCAGTTGATTGGTCGATGTACCCTGAAGTAATCACAATCAGCTCAAATCTAGTTTGAAACGGTCTATTAAAATACACATTGATCGAAGATATATAGTAGTAACTTAAAGGATTATTATTACATTACTAACATTATTAAAATGAGAAGATGGAGGTGGATTGGGCATGTATTAAGAATGAAGAAATGAATGTATTAGGAAGACAGCATTGACATGGAAGACAGATGGGAGAAGGAAAATAGGATGCCCAAGAACGACATGGAGAAGAACAGTAGTGAAGGAAAGAGAGGAGCTAGGGTAGAATTCTTGGAATGAAGCCAGACCTGTTGCCAGAGACAGGATATGTTGGACAGAGTATACCGCAGCCTTATGGGACACATGGTCCGAAGAAGGAAGTGAGTGAGTGAGTGAGTGAACTTATAAGGATTAGTTCAAGGGTGGGTCAGGCAAGTCCCTCTTATATAACAGAAACTTCAAAAGAAACAAAATGGTGAAGAAAGTATTAACAAAAATTATTCCATTAAGGAGATATTCAAGTTTAAAGTTTGTTATCATTTGTGTAGAAACGACAAGCTGTGATGTCATAGCCTCAGATTCCTCCGGTCGTGATATATTCTATCATATTTTGTCCTGCAAAGTTTTGTGGCTTAACAACCATTGAATATGTCAGGAAAGTAGTTAAACAGAATCTATAAGGTTAATTATAATTTACCACTTGAAGAAAGTTTCAAGGAAAATAAATTAAATAGTAAAAAAGTAAAATACATTTTCTTCAAAATACATTTAACAATTGTTAAGCCAACCTTCCATAGTAGACTTAGTACACAAGTCATTTCTACACAGATAAGACAGAAAAACTTTAATAACTCCTTCACCATTTTGTAACTTTTGAAGTCACTCTTTTATATAAGATAAGCTTGCTTGACCACTGAACCAATCCTTTAAATTAATTTTGAGACGGAAGACAAACTTTTACCTCCAGTAGAGTACCACATGTGCAGACCATGGCCACATCTTCATCTGCGACTTCATCCAGTGTGAAGACGTGAAATTTGAATAGTACCCTGTGATTGGCTGGTAGTTCGACTGTTAAAATGCAATACTCTACCCCGGTGTACTTCTCTGGCCAAAAGGGGGAAGTCAGGTGACCACTGGGGTTGGTGCTTGCCCTTTCACATGCTGGAAGATTAATAGTTGGGAGTAAGAAGTTTGTGATTAAAAAATTTATGAAGATATAATATGCTGTATTATTTCTCAGTGATCGTTTGGATTGGCAATGAGGTGAGGGACGGTTCGTGTTAACGACAAATTTATCATTTATTATGCTAGGGTTGAAATTTCTTATGATACATATACCTGCGTCATAAAATTTAGATATAACATGTGAAATTTTACGCCAGAGTTTTTTATTAACTTAAATGAAAATCTTACCTCTCTGATGCGATTGCAAGTTTTATTTAACACAAAAATGATTTTCATTTACTTAGAAATAAAAGAAAAATGACACAACTACGAGACTAACGGCTGAATGATTAAACATGTCTGTACAAGTACTGTACAACACATATAGGCTAGTACTATACTAACATGTACACTGTATGTGAAAGTTTTGATGTTCTTTTAAATGCAGGCTGTCAATTTGTCAATGATATCATTAGCTAGGATTCTACTTTCCTCCTGTATTGTGTTGTATGTGTAAGATCGTGTATCTGTGAAGTGATCATAATCTGCAAGTCAAGTTACTAAACTGTAAAGAAGGCGGCGCGACGCGTTCGATATCTCAATAGTATATTATCGTTGACAATTGGTCAAAGTTCACTAAAACCTCATGGAAGTTTGTATACGATAAACAAAAGTATTTTTCTATTTTATTTTGGCATTATACAAGGATTAGGTAATAACCTTTTTCTTAATATTTTTTATGATAATGATAGTCTGAATTTTTAATGTTCTTAATATTTTAAGCGCAATTTTCATTCATTTTAGCAAGGCGTGTGTGTATGTGTGTTAACAATATACTTGCAAGCTTCGCTAGTGCGCAGTGCCCTGTACATTATGCAGTGCACTGTACATACGATGGCAAATTTACAAATACGCTAGACAAAAAATTATAACGCAACCTCTGGTGAGGGAAAATGCCGTCTAAAATTGTTGAGCAGTTTTGTCCCAACACTTTGTCTAAGTGCGTGTGCAAAGTATATGGGAGTAAATGAGGATAACAATGGGATAAGGAAAATAATAGTAAAGATTTAAAAGTCAACAGGGAACATGTAGCATGTTGTGCAAAATTGAGCTGGGGGCAACGATGGGACTGCAGCACATGATTTGTAGAAAATATAGTCTGAACTTAGTATCCGCAAATATTTGAAGGAATTATACAAAGGATATCGGAAAACTTAATATTTTATTCTCATGTATATTAAAAACATGTTTTTAGATAATTTATCTGAGTGGGGAGGGGGTGCAAGGTAGGTAAAAATAAAGGGTAGGACATGATGAGGAGTCAGTATCATGATCAGTATTTAAATTCAAAAAATGTGCAGAAATACGCAGTTTTGTATAAGGGGGAATGATAACTGCCCAAGTGGAAGCATTCTTTAAATCAAGTTGGATACCAAATGGCAGATAGACAGCTCAAGTGACCAATGTCCACCGCATAATATTACCTTTTTAATTTAGAAAATAACCACAGATTTCAAAATTAACTTGCACCATGAATGATTTTTGGATCATTTTCTTAGGATATTTGCATATTTCTTTAACTTTTTCGCACATTCTGAATGAGAAATTAGAATGAATGTACCATCATGAAAGAAACACATTAGGTGATAATCTAAATTTGATAATCCCACTTGCATATAAAAACACACTAATTCACAAGGGGTATGCTATGCAAAGTAAACAATCTTCCGACGGTTGGTTTGCGGCATGTGCCTATGCAAAAAGCACGCATCTCACGGTTAGCGGCAAGTAATAGAGAAAGAGTGACCTGTAGATCAAGCTCTACAACATATAGCTAGTTTCTCAAGAAATATAAAGGTAATTATGTTTTTCAAGGGAGATGCAAATTAAGTTCCTTTTATGAGAGTTAAAAAGATTATTTTTGAAGTGAAAAAATGGTGAGGAAAAATGTGGTTTAAAATTGTTGAGCGGTTTGGTCCCAACACTTTTGGCCATGATTGTAGGTAACGTTGCCTACAATTATTAATATGTTGTTAACTTACTTGTGCAAGGTTGGTCATTACAAGATCGCGAGTCTGGATCTGATGGTGGATCAAGACCGGTACAAAAGTTGTCCAAGGCCGGCTTTGGGGGATCTGTAGTTGTAAAACACTTCAACTCCCTGTACTGAAATCCTGAAAATAACAGATTTACACATTAGAAATGACTTTGCTTAAAACCAGGAACATCTCAACCGGCCCTCAAATGGAGCAGATGTGATAGTAAATTTGCCCCTTCCCCGTAAATTTTCCCCTCAGTAAATTTGGGCCCCCCGGACCTTATTTCCTAAGAAATGTCTAGTGAATTTGGTCCCTTCCGGACTGATTTTACTAGGTAATTTACTGGTGTGTCTGTACGGTTCCTTGAAATAATTTTGTGTACTAAAGTGATAAGCTAAAAAGTGATAAGTGATAAGCTAATACACTATAAAAAATAAGGCGTGCTTTATGCAAAACAGCAGTGAGATTTAGTGTGAAGGGAGAATATGGGCTTTTTCTTGCAAAAGAGGGACAAGTTGTTGTCTCCAAATTTCATAGGAAAGAATCGCCGGGGCCCAAATTTCCTAACGGATCGTTTTTACTATGAGGGGGGGGGGGACCAAATGTACTGGATGACTACAGCTTAATTGTCTGGGGGGCCCAAATTTCCTAACCCATAATTTTCATTTACACCGGTCGGTCGGAGTAAAAGTTATATATTTCTTGGTTTCCCAAACCACAAAACTGTATACAGTTTCACCTTTCCTAGGCTCCTTCAAACTAACAACTACTCCCACTGGTGTTACATGGTATTTTTAGTTACACACATCACAATATAATGGCATTCCTTGTAATATAAGCAGTAATCGTAATCAATGCTGGCATTGTTTGTCTTTGCTGCTGGTGAAAGGCGAAATGAAATATGAGCGTAGAACTATTTATATCTCAATGTTATAATGCAAAGTTCATCTTGTGGAACAATGTGGTTAATTTGTTGCTTGAAAATTGAATGACAAATTTTTAAACAGTGCCTTTACTAATGATCACCTCCTAGCAAAATCTTAGTGTGCTAATTTTGTACAAAAGGGGACAATGCAATGAGAAACATATTTATTGCAATTGATACAGTATGTCTTATTTTTTCCTCCCAACCCTACCCCCAATTGAGGAAGTTAAAAATTGTCCTTGAAACATCACCCCTAATCCTGGTGCTTTCAGGCACCTTTCAGGACTATAATTGTCTACATACCTCCATCGCATGACTTGGAACATTCTGTGTAGGTTGCTATCCACTGCCAGTCCGCTATAGATACAAAAATCTGCAAAAACAGAGCAAAACAATAGAGAGATTTCACCACGTGACTCTTAATTCAACTAAAAGCCATTTCGCATGGCAAAGCCTTAGTTTCACGCATCTAAACTTCACGCAGCTCAGTCACATCACCAGATCACACGTAAAACAAATGGACTCGTTCCTACTAAACATGTGCTAGCTCACGCTGGTGATGAAAACTTACTAACTCTGGGCGTCTTTAATTTTTTTTCTTATTTTTTTCTGATGGTGGTGTTAGTTTGGGCTTTTTATGGGGAGACTAACCCGTTATGTTATGTTAAAACACGTGCTGGGCATATAAAACACGTGCTGGGCGTATAAAACACGTGCTGGGCATATAAAACACATGCTGGGCATATAAAACACGTGCTGGGCATATAAAACACAAGGTGGTTTGAATAAACTGGCCAGATGAATTAATTTTTTAATATAAGATGTTATTTTAGAGACAAAATCACCCTCCAAGTAATCTTAATCAGTGGATTTTAAACACCGTCAATTAGTGCAACCAACGGCACAGCAAGATTCTGGCATAATCATCTTAGAAAAATAATCATATATAACAACATGCAAACGCATGTAAGTTTAATGAAGTGTACAGCAGATAACAGTGTTCTTTTTCCCTACAAAATGGTGATGTAAATAAAGTCAAGTGACCTCATGACATCAGCTAAAACATCCTTATAGGATGGTTTGTTACTTTGACAACATTCTGGAAGAACTTCTATAACATGAACTTCCCACTGTAATTAGAGGAAATGGTAATAAGAAGTAAATTAAAAATCCATATCTCCTGAATGGAAAATGATATCTAGCTGATTTTTGCACCGAATTGGTTCTAAAAGTATGCTCTAAAAGTACGCTCTTTCAAATAAAATTTGACAAAATACCATGGGAATGTTCCTTTAAATTATTGCACTTTCAATTGTAAGAAAATCAGTAATCTTAATCTTAGTAGGAATTTATAAAGCACAACTAGTATCAAAATAACAATCAGCAGCGCTGTACATACATATTAGAGGCAGCAGAAGGTTAAAGTTATTGGGCCAACTATCGTGAACCCAAATGGTGTGGGGTCCAGAGGTCCTCTTAAGGGGGTCCTAGTGGGGTCCATAAGAAAAGGCCCCTAAAGCTCTGTGGTTTTACATTTTGTAAGGACTTTATTTTTGCATTGCTGACTGGATTAGCAAAATATTTCCATGGGGATAAATTCTTTTAGGATCTTCGGACCATTCTCAGACAAATGTTAGCCTCGACCATGGTTGGGGTGATCCGGGCGGTTCAGCCGCCTATGCATATATACATATAAATTATACACATCCACGCACAAGTGCAAAAATATACGCACAAAAGTAGTAGCATAATGATGATATTATTACTATAGCACAGTAAATCAATCAAGTTTTCAAAGCATTTTTGAATGAACTTATATTGGTTGTTTCTGAGATTTATTGGTTTGGTTTGGTTTGTTGATGTTTAATGGCACCGCGACAGTCAGAGTCAAATGTGCCAAGAGGGTGTTAATAAATTATGGTGAAACAGTTAGGATACTGAGGAGATGGAAGGTTTGTAAGGGAGATAACGGGGAAAAGCAGAAGAAAAAAAAAAATTGGTGAAAAGAAAAAGGTATATAAGATTGAGGAATGGGGAGGGGGGGGAGGGGAGTAGGTTGTTGTTGCAGAGGAAGTTGATAATGTTTGAGGAAGAATTGTTTTCGAAAAGGTCCGAGAGATATGCTTGATGGAGAGATCAGTGTTACAAGTGGGGCAGAGAGGGGTAGGGAAGCCAGATAAGAGATAGGAGTGAGTGAGAGAGGAGTGGCCGAGGCAGATAACAACAATGTCTTTCCTGCGGTTGTGACTATGCAGAGGGATGTTGGTCCCGACTTTGGGTTTAATGGTGTTAAGTTTGTTATTGGTTTCATGATTCGAGGAGTTTTGCCAGGATTTTTTATGTAGTTGGAGATGCAGACATGGAGGTCTGAGTGTAGAATATGAAAAGGAGAGGCGATGTTTGACAGAGCTTTGTTGGCCGCTCTGTCAGCTCTCTCATTGCCAGGGATGCCGACATGGCCAGAAATCCAGAAAAAGATCATATTCTTTCCTAAGGAGGAGAGAGTGTGGAGTTTGTTGAGGATTTGTAGAATGAGAGGGTTGGGCTGAGCATATTGAGGATACCATTGAGGACGGATTTAGAGTCCGGGGGCGGAAAGAGATTTCTATGAAGTTTTAGGCTAGGAGGATAGCTTTTGCCTTGGCAGAGTAAATATAGGTGCTGTCGGGTAGCCTTGAGGAGAGGGTGAGGCCGGGACAGGCGGCGGTGGCTGCAGAGGAGCTTTCCCGTGTGGAGCCGTTGGTGAAGAGGAAGGAGTAGTCGTGGAAATGTCTACCGAGTTGACAGTATTTGGAGTGGAAGAAGGCTGGGTTGTGACGAACTTTCGTGAAGGAGGAAAGACCAAGGTAAACCTTGGGGGGTGAATAGTCCAGGTGGGTGTAGGTGGGATGGTGTGTCTGGCGATCGAGAAAATATTGACGTTGGCTTTGGAGAAGTGGGAGTGCATCCGAATCCCGAAAGGTGGGAGGATGCAACTTGAGAGTAAAGAGGTTGGTGAAGGAGGGAGAACGGATGGAATGGAAGCAAGGATTACATGGATCCGTGAGGATGTGGAGAGCAAAGCAGAGGCCGGCCTTCATGCACCGGAGGTCTAAGGAGAGTTCGTTGGCCTCAACGTGGAGACTAGTGATAGGGGAGGTGTGAGTGGCGCCAAGGCAAAGCCTTAAGGCAGTGTTCCCAGTAACCTCCAGGTGTTTCAAGTAAAATTTACGGGCGGAGGCGAAGATGAAATTGCCATAGTCCAGCCTGGATCTGAGGAGGGAGCGGTATAAGGTGAGCAGAGTGAGCCGATTTGCTCCCCAGTCAGTGCTAAAATTTTATAGAAGCAAATTCCAAAAAAATGGGACAGCATGGAAGAATGACGGGGGTCCTATTGTTTTTGACTTGGTGGGTGGTATTTTATATTTGTTTTGGTGTGAGGATCTCAAGTCTCTAGAAGATTGTCTGTAATCAAAAGGTCATTAATATAAGATGGCGCCAAACCAACTCTAGCTTTGAAGGTTAGTAAAATGATTTTAAAGTTAATTCCATATTTGACCTTGAGCTAGACAACAAGAACTGTCAGAAGGACAGTATGCTCGACTATTCAGAGCTAGTTTAGAGAATGGGCTTATTGAGGGAAGTATATAGGATAGTATGGGCAGATTGATTTCAAATTACTTTAGCTTTGAAAGATGCACTTAAACTTTCATTTCCTTTATTAATTTTCACAACATTTTACTAAAAGCTTCAAAATATCTTTTGAGTTTTCCCAGATATTTTAAGACAAAAATAAAAGCTGAAGGTTACCTCACCCAAGCTAACAGTCTTTATAACTATAACACCTCTTTTAGTTCTACCACTCACAACAAAGAAAGTAGAGGCCCTAACTTGCTAATGTCAATGAAAGAATGTCATTAAGCCTTTCCAACCTGTACCTCCCCAACCCCTACACAATCCCAGAACTACATCTTGAATTGAAATACAGCTTCCAATTTAGGAAAATGTGTCAAGCAAAGTCAAGCAACATGAAAATGTACAATAAGATTAAAGCAAAATTATGTGAAACAATATTGCTTAACGACAGTATGACAAACTAGACATTGAAACGATTCATAATAATGCATATTTCAGACACTCCCACATTCCAACCTGTCCCAAATGTCATTTCCATGCCTATACTCCATGCAATCACACCTGAAAACCAGATATATATACTGTATATCATTCCACCACTTGCCATCACATGACATCACAACTGAAATCTAGATGACACTCCACCACATGCCATTCCACCATAGTCCACATGTTGACCCACCGTTCCACACGCCAACCCACCCTGTTCCACATGACAACCCACCCAGTTCTACATGCCAACCCACCCCAATGTCAAACATGTCAATGCATCCTGACCCACATCCCAACCCACCCTTCCCTGTTCTTCGCTCATCTTAAATATTTTATACAAGTCTATTGTTATGCAAATACTGTAACCTAATTAATATGCACACTTCACCTCACCATTAAGTGTAAACAATGCTCTTGTCACATAATCATTTGTGCAAACAAAATCCCCACATCCACTTTAATTTAAGAGATATCATCGATACAAATATTTTCATTGTTATGCAAATAAATTAGTGTGCACACAACCCCTAATCATGCTCACTTGAACAGTACCCCTATGCCAAGTTACAACATCATGAGGGTACACCATTCATAACTTAACTTATGGAAACTTTAATCAAAACTTTTAACCTGAAAAATATTTGCATTGTTATGCAAATAAGCTAATTAGTATACACACACAACCCCAATCATGCTTATTTGAACAGTACCCATGTCCTCTACCCCTATGCCAAGTCACATGAATGTACACCATTCATAAGTTATGAAAACTTCAACCAACAACTTTAACCTGGACAAGTTTAGAGTTGGGAACTTCACAAAAACACAGGCAGGTTTTCAAAATAATTATATAGAGACCTTTTCGTTATTTAAATCTCTCACAAGTTCTATATGTTATTAAGTATACATTCACTTAGCTGTCGGTAAACTTAGTTAAATGCCATTCAGGTATTCTTTGGAATACAAAATCCTACTTTAAACAAAAACTTTATATTTTTCGTGGAATGGGTAGCATAGGCCCAAAAAAAAAACACAATCGACCGTCTGGCTTAGCTTATTTTGTTGAGACAAACACGAAGAAAAAACCCTAAATACCCAACACATATACCTCACATGGTGATTATTACCTTCCAAACTACAAAAGCTCAACAAGTCCCGTAACATAAGGCGCTTTAACACCACACAGGTAGGCGTACCGCCAGGCAAATTGGTCGGTTTTGAAAAAATGGGACATGCGAAAGCCGCAAAAAAGTTTATCTAGGTCAATTTTCATATTCACTTTATTTCATTTAAAAAAAATAAAAAATAAGATTTACTGGAGGAAGAAGTTATTACAAATAAAGATTTATATTAGGGTTAAGATTAAGTTTCTTAAATATTCACTGCTTTTTTATAATTTTTTTATTTGTTTTTGAGGAACAAAAATTTTAAGATAAGAATTAAGACTTCTTTGCGGCATGCGCATTCTTCCCATTTTTCCATGATATGCGCTGCCGGCCACTGTCAGCTCTTTCAAAGTTTCTTTCTTAGCGCGCAAATAACTACTATTATACAGAATAAGTTCTGATAAAACATAATTGAATAAAATTTGTAATGAATTTGCACAAAATTGTTTTAAAGATTGACTATTAAATAAATATAAATTAGATTCATCTTGTCTTTTGCATTGTATTAAAAGATTCATAACTTTAAAGAATACTATACTACTCATTTCAAGGTCTTATCTCTTCATCAGCTAATTTGCTGGTAGTACAAGCGGTTTATATACATCCACAAACTGACAAACTTTGATAGGATTTAGCATTGTTCAACTGTTTCCACTCTGCATCCATGAGATGGACAATCCACTTTATGGGCATACAGCAGCGGTGTCGCTACGGGGGCGCACGGGAGGACATATTCCCCCCCTAAAAATGTCCGTGTTTTACCTTTTGTATTACATAAATGCCAGAAACTTGTGACAGGGGCACTATGGTTTCGTGATTGTTCCTCAGAATTAAAATATGTTTTGCAGGTGTAGACCTATAAATCCATAGACGAATACGGACCAACATTTGACAAACTTTGATACGAGTTACCATTGTTCAACAGTGTCCATCCTGCAGCCATGAAGATGCGACGATCCACTTCACGGGCATACAGCAGTGGCGTCGAGGACACGGGTGCATATTCCCCCTAAAAAATGCCGTATTTTACCTTTGTATTTCATAAATACCAGAAACTTAACAGGCACTGTGGTTTCGTGATTGATCCTACTTACACTCACTGAATTAAAATATGTTCTGCACTTCTACAGGTGTATAATACATAGACGGATACGATAGAGAGTGTTTTACCCCAAATAAAAATTTCCGTTGGAAATTGGATTTTGGTACGATATTTGGCAGTAAAGTATGCAAATTTCTTTTAGGCTTTTGTGACACTTTCCACCCCTTTATATCCACTGATTTTGCCTGATTTTTCTTAATTTGTCACTGGTGGAAGCAGTGGCGTACTCAGCCGGGATTTCCATATTGATGGGGCAAGTAACATAAATTAAACCGACAGGATACAAAATATGGACACTGCCGACAAACGGTACTAATTTTGAACCGATAAAACTGGAATATTGAAGAATATTGGTAAGGTGATCGCCCCTCTACCCACCCTTTGCCTCTTTTCTATGTTAAACTTTGTCACTTCTCTATTTGGCGTAGCAAAATATAAGCTAGTATAAAGTTTTACAATCAGATGTGCTACCAATTAAATTTCGTTCACGAACTAATTGGATTTAATTAAACAAGCACGAGAAATATGTTAATTTTAGGATTAAAGTATTTTCTTTTTCTTTTTTTAGTATTTTTAGCATTGCCTTCTGCTGTTATTCTGCTGTTTATTGTTTTTGTTAACTCTTTTACTGTATACTCCGAAAGGGTTCGAAAGAGTGTAAATAAACTTCAAACTTCAAACCGTCAGCTCTTTCAAAGTTTCTTTCTTAGCGCGCAAATGACTACGTCTTAATAAAGAATAAGCACTGATAAAACATATTTGCATGAAAGTTGTAATGAATTTGCACAAAATTGTATTAAAGATTGACCACAAAAAAAAAAAAAAATTATATACTTTTCTTTTACATTGTATTGATAGATTCATAACTTAGAAGAATACATATTACACATTTCGAGGTCTTTTCTCTTCATTAGCTAATTTGTTGGTAAAACAGGTGTTTTATAGATATCCACAAACTGACAAAACTTTGATAGGATTTAGCATTGTTCAACTGTTTCCACTCTGCATTCATGAGATGGACAATCCATTCCATGGGCATACAGCAACGGTGTCGCTACGGGGGCACGGGAGGATATATTCCCCGTAAAAATGTCCGTGTTTTACCTTTTGTTTATATTACATAAATGCCAGAAACTTGTGACAGGGGCACTATGGTTTCGTGATTGTTCCTCAGAATTAAAATATGTTTTGCAGGTGTAGACCTATAAATCCATAGACGAATACGGACCAACATTTGACAAACTTTGATACGAGTTACCATTGTTCAACAGTGTCCATCCTGCAGCCATGAAGATGCGACGATCCACTTCACGGGCATACAGTAGTGGCGTCGAGGACACGGGTGCATATTCCCCCTTAAAAATGCCGTGTTATACCTTTGTATTTCATAAATACCAGAAACTTAACAGGCACTATGGTTTCGTGATTGCTCCTACTTACACTCACTGAATTAGAATATGTTCTGCAGTTCTACAGGTGTATAATATATAGACGGATACGATAGAGAGTGTTTTACCCCAAATAGAAATTTCCGTTGGAAATTAAATTTTGGTACGATATTTGGCAGTAAAGTGTGCAAATTTCTTTTATGCTTTCGTAACACTTTCCACCCCCTTTATATCCTCATTTTGTTACTGGTGAAGGCGGTGGCGTACTAAGCCGGGATTTCCATATTGGTGGGGCAAGTAACATAAATTAAATCGACTTGATACAAGATATGGACCCTTTACACGAACGGTACTAATTTTGAACCGATAAAAATGGATGTTGGTGGGGTGATCGCCCCTCTGCCCACACTCTGCCTCTTATCTAGGTTAAACTTTGTCACTTCTCTATTTGGCGTAGCAAACTATAAGCTAGTATAAATTTTACAATCAGAGATATGCTACCAATAAAATCTCGTTAACAAACTAATTTGATTTAATTAAACAAGCAAGAGAAATATGTTAATTTTACTTCAATAGACATATATACATCGATCCCGTATCAACCATTGTAAACCCATCTTGTTCTACCAGAAGTTTCATAACTCCTCCCTAAATTGCTTCACAACCACTAAATCATAGTTTTCTCGACATTTTAGCTGAAAGGGAAAGTATAACTTACTTGGCAAAGAAAGACGAGAACCGCGCCCAGGTAAGGCTGCCTAAATTCCATTATTGTATATTCCACATTAAAACCGCGCCTGGCACAAACGATGAGTTACGTTTGATGAGAGGGTGAAAAGTGGCTGAAGATTTTGGAATGGAATTCTTAAGAAGGGTTTCTTAATTGTCCAGATACATTCTTGTAAACAATACATATACGTATAAAGGTTTTACCATTCTCTTGACCAATGGGAGATAAGAATATGAATGGGTGACGTGTTTATAACCCTTTGTAATTGAGTCACCACTTGAGATATTTTAGCTTGTGCAGAATTTTTTCAATAAAAGATATTCCTGCCCCCCCCCCCCCCTTTCATTCGACCCTCCACCTTACTAGTTTATGCTTTTAAATCCCAAGACGTGATATGGCTGTATATCACATCTCAAACTAAAGTCCTTTCCACATACATTTTTATAGTAGCATAGAAACACTAGTTGAAAGTTATCATAACAAATATCAACTTTGGATTGGGTTACCCCCAACTCTAAACACTGAGCTTTATACACTTTTGCATGTGATGAAAATATTGAAGAAGTTATTTTGAAATATGATATACAAGCCATATCACGTCTTGGGATTTAGAAACATAAACTAGTAAGGTGGAGGGTCGAATGGGAGGGGGCGGGAATATATTTCATTCACGCACTAAAAAGCTGCATTTCTTTTCTATTTTCCATATTTTACTTTAGGTAGAAATTAATAGAGCGTCTAGTTTTAGGAGGGCCCGCCGCCCTTGTCCACTTTATTTGCCTAGATTCTTATTTAACCTAATGTACACAAAGGTATATGGACAAGTGCCCTCTCTTGAAGTGCCGGTGCCCCTTTGAGACATATCATGGGTGCGGCCTACCCCTCCCACACCCACCGCCTCCCCACGGCTGTAAGGTTTTATCGTATCCAAACATCACCATCAGCCATCCTTTCCATTCTGCCACTTTAACAACTCTTTAGGCCCCTACACGTTTAATGGTCTCAACACTTATGATCGGGGCAGCACCAGGACTTTGATTGGGGATGGGGCGTCAAGAGCAGCTTGATCGCACAGCGCAAAGTCCTATAGATTGGGAAAATATGTCACCCGTACAAAATTTTCCGGGGAAAGCGATGTCGTGGGGGATATGGCCCATTCCCCCATAGTACCGCCACTGTTTATGATTGAATTTGGTGATGTCCCTTATGGAGAGGAAGGAATCGTTAAAAAATAGTTCGACCATATCGTGCTCATTTTTGTGAAAAGATATATGTCTTTTGAGCTCACATTGACTGATTGACAATGCTTGTTGTTCCCACTCAGGAGCATTGGAATTGACTCTCTTTAATAGGGTGAAGCTAGGGGTGTAGCTAGGGTACTCTGGTTCGGAGGGGAGGGGGGGTTCCAAATTCCCAAATTTCGTAGCGCGAAGCTTAGCGACGTGGGGTTCCAGAAGCCCACCAAAAGCGCCCCTAGAGAAGTCCAGGGGCGAAGCCTCGGTGGGGTCCTGGGCACGAAGTCCCCGGGAGCTCTGCGATTTTAGGTATTTGGAGGGGTAAGTTTCGATCAGAATTAGCATATAATGTTTGATCTAGAGTAAAGTTTGTGGAAAGAACTATACTCATCTTTCATACAATGGATCATTGAAGTTCGTCTGCATATCATCGGGGTAGGAAGATATTTGACATTGGACAGCTGGATAATTTTTCCATTTGTCCCAACAAATCTACAAAAATATATGAGTATCTTATCACGGTCCAGAACTATTTGTAAAAGAGGGGTGGTAAAACTATTGGAAATTTAGCAACATTTCCCGAAAATGAAGAAAATCAAAGAAAACTTCACAAAAATAAAGGAAATTTTACGAAAATTGAAAAAATATTCCCAAAAATTTATAGGAAAATTAAAGCAAAGTACACGAAAATGAAGGAAATTTTACGATAATTGAAGGGTATAGATTTTCCAAAAATTGAATATTTCCAAAAGAAAAGAAGCCATGCATGGAATCTAACTCTTCAAATTCAATCTTTAGACCTTCATTATATTGGGGACAAAATGGTACTTGGCCCCTCAATACAATTATTGCCCCCGGTTCCTACGCCACTGCATATGTGATGTAATTTATTGATACAAGCAAAATTATCTTCTCTTTTCTCTCTTTCTTCTTCTTTCCTTTTTTCCTCTTTTTTCTTTTTCTTCTCCCTTTTCCTTTTTCCCGACAAGCATGTTCAATTTTCTGACGACCACAATGTTGGGAGGTGCGGCTCCCCGCGCACCCCACCCCACACCCCATTAGACTACACCCCTGGGTGAAGCAGAGATTCTTTAAAGGAATTTCACCTGTGAGACAAATAATGGCAAAAATTGCATCGGTAGAAATTGAATCCCTACAGCAGAGGCGGTGCCACCGAGTTGTGGGGAGAGGATTCTAGAAGAGGCAGATGCCTCACCTTTTTTGTTGTTATTCATGCCAATATTGTGCCCCAAAATGTACGACATTGCTACTCGCAGCGACCTTACTAAATATTTTTTAAATAATGTACACGCTGTGTCCACTTACACCCTTCCCGAAATAAACTCCGTACGTACAGTATATGCATCGCACACTATACGCATGGCGTGTGGGGCAGCAATGCTTACATTTTCAGTGGCCTTGAGACGTTCGATTTTCTAATTAAAAAAATTGAACATCGCTGATGTAAGGGCGCTAATTCTTTCATGTGTACTAAGAAAACTTAATAAAAGTATCACATGAAGGTAAACTGTTTCTTAAGTCATGCACGCTTCTGATACACTGATCTATACGGTTAAATAAAGATTGGAGTTATCACCCTAATTACAGAGCAGTGGCGGCACCAGGCTTTTGGTCATGGGGCAATTTTGTCTCATGGGGTAAAAAGCCTATAAATCGGACAAAATATGATATTTAACAAACTTTTCTGGAGGAAAAGTGTGTGTGGGGAAGATGGGGAAGCTATTTTGTGGGAGAAAATTCCTTGTACCGCCGCCACTGTTACAGAGGTGTATGAAGTGTGGGGACAGGGGTATGGCCGCACGGGACCATCTTACTCAGGGGGCGGTAGATTTTTTCCCGACTCAAAAATCTATCATGAAGGAAAAATCCAATGAATCTGTGAATAAACAATTAATTTTGAGTAATGAATTCCACAAGAGTTGGGCGAAAGGAGGGGAAGGGGAGGGGAGAGGGGGGGTAATAGACGTTGGAAAGAAGCCTTCATTTTGGGGCATGTTTTTACGATTTTATAGAAATTGTAGCGAATTTGTGACCTATTTTCGGGACACCTTACTCCAGGCTGAATTTTCGGGAGCTTTCCTTTAAAAAAAAAAAAAAAAAATCGGGACATTTTTTTTTTTTTTTTTTGGCCAATTTCAGGGATATTTATTTCAATTTTTGGGAGGTTTTTTTAATTTCCAGGCACTTTTCTTCAATTTTCGAAACATTTTTTCCATTTTCGGGCAGTTTTTTTTTTTTTTTTCGGGGAATTTCTTTAATTTTCAGGCACTTCTCTTCGATTTTCTTTCATTTCCGGGCAATTTTTCGATTTTGGAGAAATTTCCTCATGGTTCGAGTAGATTTTTTGGGTAAATTTCCTTCCTTTTCGGGCAATTTGTTTACATTTTCGGCATATTTTGTTAATTTTTAGCCAATTTTCAGGATGTTTTCGTTAAATTTTGGGAACTTTCTTTAATTTCCAGGGACTTTTATTCGATTTTCGGAACATTTTCTTCCATTTCTAATTTTCTGGAAATTTCCTTTTATTATCGGGAAATCTAGCCGGGTCGGGCATGATTTCGAATAAGTAGGCCTACGCTTTACATATCTGCTGACTGCCTGACTATATAAGATCGGTGCCCAAGTATCATATTGTCGACATCATGCCGAGTCGGGAGGGATGACCCATATATCTACCCGAATCGGGCATGATTCCCAGCCCGACTATGACGGGTATTTGGCCGACAGGGGGCTGCCACTCCAGCCCCACCTTACCCCACTCCCATAGGTTGACATTTCCAAACAGGCTGCAGGCAAAGATGAAATTTCCTCTGCAATAATGAAAAAATCGGGTAAACTCGTGGGTTCTGGGCGAAGCCCTGCTAGGGGTCTCAGGGGTGAATCGGCCGAAATCGAAAAAGTGTTCTTGTTAGGATGCCTCTGAACGGCTTAAAATTAAAACACAGACGTGGCAAAAAGTAAATTCCAGAAAACAAGAACAAATTTTAATTCTAACATCTTAATTCTACCATTAAAATCAACTATGATATATTCATTTGATTTACCATTTTAAGCAGTTAGAAGTGAAATTTTCCCTGAAAATGAAGAACGTTAAAGCACATTATTAGTGGACATATATTGCTGTATTCGATAAGTAACTTAGAAAAGGGTCAAAAAGCACGGGAAGCAAAGAAACATGTTACCTGCATATTGTGCAGGTAATTTTCCGCCAATTTTTCTTGCACAAATCTATGATAGGCCTATATCTTACCAGTCAGCCAGTGTAGAAGCTACGTTTTTGGGAGGTAGGCGGTGGAAGGTTTTAAATCCCCATTTTCCCCTACCCCACGAGGCGGTGGAAGATGTTTGAAAGTGGGGGGCCACGGAAAATTCATTTAAAAAAATATATAGGCTCGAACATTACTGATTACCCATTTTTCCTTTTTTACAGCTTCAGAAGTTGAAGATATTGTATTGTGATCGAAAAATATAACAATTTCATTTTAGGTAAAATATAACAATTTTATTGAAATCTATGAAATCTACAATTGCTGACTTGGGAAATGTACAGATCATAAGTTCTGAAATCGGTAGGGTTTAGACTTACAGATCATGATTAGCTAATTGTCAGATTGTATGGTTCATGAATCGGACTACTTAATGTCTAAAATAATGTGAAAAGAAGAAGGGTCCTGGGGGCAATCATTTTATATTTTTTTTTAGCTGCTGAGAATAAAATATGTAATTATCTTTAGTATAAATTAAATCAGATGCCCTAAATTCACACCAAGTCTTCAGCAAATCAGTGGCAAGTGTCCCTATTGTATGTTTTTTTAATTATTTATTTATAATTTATTATTATTGCGCGCGAAATTTGGCAGTTTGAGGTAAATTGCTTGATGCTTGTGTTACTTTCTTCAATCTGTCAATCAAAAGATCACTTATAATAAGAGGACTTTAATATATTTCAATATTTTAAATAACACTTTTTTTAAATCTCTGTCAGTCTGTAAAGAGGCACCTTTTCAGCTTTACATAGAAGATGGGGAGAGGGTACGTCAGTTTATGTCATTAAAATGGCCCCAATAATGAAATTTGGAGTGGCTCGCAAACTCTAAAAATGCTCTATTTTAAAGAATTTGCACAAATTATAAGCTGAGAAAACAAAGGTAGGAAGAGGTGAAGAATTTTTAAGCAGTAAAAAGTCCAATATTGTCCAATATGTGTAGGGCTGTTGGGCCCCAACGTTTTTGTACGGAAAATTCAAAACAGTTTATGCGCACGAAGCACATGAATTTCACATTTTCAGGGCAATATTTGTTATATATATCTGAAGAATAAGGTCTTCAATGTTTGAAAGGGAATATTCTTTCTATAAAAAGGCACTTGTCCTCTTTGAAAGGACATTTTTTTCTTCTTAGGCTGAAAAAAGGGCAATCATTTTTCCCTCAGAAAAAGGGCACTTTTCCTCTCTGAAAAAGGGCTGGCCACTTAAACTTTTAAACAAAGTGTGAGGAGGGGGACATGTGTCCCCGGTTCCGCCGCCTATGTTCACCCCCCCCCCCCCTCCCTCCCCCTCACCCACTATTTTTGCAGAAATAAGGCCTATCAAGGCCTTGGATCCACACGTTGACATCAAAATTCATGGTTCCTTTTTGGACGCTGGCTATCCATTCAACATCACTGCCCGATTCAGAGTGGTGACCTGAACTATTTTTGCATTTTTTTGCACTTTGCACAGGGGAGACGGGGGGGGGGGGAGGGGGGGGGAAGGGGTCGCCAAGGGAAGTATTCGGGCCATTTAACACATTCTCTGGACCTTTTTACCATTGCCATTTTACTTTTTTTTTTTTTTTTTTTGTGGGGGGGGTGGTTGCCGGCCCTGTCAACCACCCTTGGCTACACCCATGGTTTCTGTTCAACTTAGATCTAAATCATCACTTCTTGCCATGAATGGGATTTTCCCATTGAAAATGAGGGGAGGGGTCACAACAAAATTTGCTAACCGAAAGTGGAGGGGTGAAAAAATTATAACATGACAACTTAAAATTTGCTTACTGAAAGTGGAGGGTTGAAAAATATTATAACATGATTTATTTTGGCCAATTATTTCTCTCCTTAATCAGCCATTTAATTTACAAATATTGATTATTCAAATTTCAAACACAGGATTAAAAGTGAAGATACATGTTTGTTTTTGATATTCCTTTTATATTGTGTATTTTTACATGATTTATAATACATATAATACATGTATACAATTTTTATGAAATTCTTTAAATATACAATATGATACATTTGATTGTAAGAGTAGCTAAATCCATTCGAGCCATTAAGCAAATGGGCCGGTGCTTATCCCCGGTTTTCATGGTGCAAGAGGATGAGAGTCCATGACTCCCCTGGACGGGACACCAGTCCATCACAGATTAACTCCCCAGCAGTGCTGGTACTCATTTTACAGTTGAGTGGACTGAAGCAAGTAGAATAAAGTGTCTTGCTCAAGGACACACAATGTAGCGATCACAACGGAAATCATTACTCAGTACCTCTTGAATACGAGCATGACTCCTCAACTAACCACTGAGCCACAGCACATCACTTTGAGGCATAACACAAGCATATTTTCATTGCTTGTGAAAATAAGAGTTACATAATTACATTTTGAAGTTATCTGGAGTATTATATATTCAATAGACAGTAACCAATCAATTTTCTTTTGAAACTGATTAATATACATGATTTTTCTTGGTTTCTCATGATAGAAAAATAAGTTAAGTACAGTACCTTTAAAGTGCATAGTACTTTAGAAAGAAAGAAATAGTCATTACCCCAAGAAGAAAAAAAAAGTGTTCGAAAAAACATTTTCAAAATGCTTTTTAATGTTTTTCATGCTTGTCAATGTTTTAGGCACTTTTTGTTCAACATCTGGATGCTTGTCAATGCTTTTTGAAAGAAAAAGTCCTTAATATAAATTAAGCAGAATAGTGTAATTGTATAATTCAGGTAGCAATGGGTGATTTGGTTCCATCTATAGAAATATAACATAAATTTCTTAAGGAAACTTGTTAGTGTAAAAACTTTATAAATAAATACTTTATAGCCAAGTGAGGTATTTGTTAATCTTCTTTTAAGCACTGGTTGAATGCTTGTAGCTTTAAAACATGAACCAAAATAACAGTATGCAGAAAAAGGACAAAATAAGCAAATCAGGTTGGATTCAAGACTTATTGAATTTTCTTCCATGATCTCTAAGATTGTAAAATAATGAAGGAATCTGATTGGACAAGAAAATAGCTCTCAATTGTTCACATCACATGATCATCTGTGCTATACCTGACAGGTTTACCACTTGCGTATGTTTCATACTCGCTTGTATACATCTGTGGTACATGGAATACCTGTTTCTCGCAAGGGTCAGGGATGACCCATGGAGTATCGACTGGACATGAAAATATCTCCCTCATCCTAGGATCGGACGGAATCTGATATGATGTCATCTGAACGGTCTTCATTCCGTCGTGAGGTACACGTTTGAATTTTTCGGGCCATCTGACTGGTTCATTGATTGGTGTCTTGAAAACCATTTCATCACGCATTGGAGGGCGCTCTCTAGGAATGGTGTCTTTTGGGATTGGGCTGTAGGGCAAGGAAAAAAATAATCAAATATTAATTCTCATCTTTCTAATTCTTTTTTTTTTAAGACATATAATATACAACCAATTTTTCTTTTGAAAACTTGATTTTGTTTTTGAGTCATTAACCCTTACTTTACCACACGGCGATATTATCACCAGTTTGGACCCCATCTTTAACTCCGCCTCCCAAGCGCATTTTCAAAAAGGTGCTGGTAAAGTAAGAGCTAATGAACCCACACCAAGTGTGCCAACTCAAAAATATATGCAGCATGATCACGGTGGGCGGCCCAGCGGGTCACTGAAGCGGAACGAGCCTGACTCTGCTGCTTGGAAGACAGAGGACCCTTCAATAATCAACCCTTGATTGGCCCTTACTCTACCACGTGGCTATATTATCGCCGTTTTGGGTTCCCCATCTTTGACTCCGCCTCCCAAGCGCATTTAAAAAAAAGTGCTGGTAGAGTAAGGGTTAAATATATATTTCAGACAATGTTGATATACTCAGTACACTTTGAGGATGAACTTTTTCATTTATTTTTGGAAAGGGTAAATTTGTATGTGTTATGCACTGGAACCTAATTTGTATTTGTAACATCAATAACGAACTATAAATATCTAAAATTGTTTGTGTTAAGCAGAAGGCTCTGTAAATTGTTGCAAAAGTATATTAGTCATGGCTGCCAAAATCCAAATTGGCAAGAAATTTTGCAGTGCCTGTAGAAATAAAAAAAAAGACTTGAATCTAAAATCTAAAAGCAATCAGGCAAGAAACACTAAGTGTCAGTATTTCTTTAGTATGCTGTATTATCTGCTCTTATGTGTATTGTAAACAAACTTTCAACTATGAAAATTTTTTATAAATTGCACAACCCTGGTAACTTAACGTTTCTTTAAAACACTTGACATTTCACAACTCCAACTTACTTGTGTTTTGTTCCATGTCCCCACGCATGAGGGTAGTCTTCGCACCGCCAGTAGGTGGCAGCATCCTTCTTTGGATATTCATCCAACTCGTGTCTGCTGAAGCATTTGTGCACTCTGTGAGAAGTTGGCACATATGGATCGAGAAGCTGTAATACGCCATCGTCTCGGACTAACGATGGTTTGAATTTTGGCAATGTGTCCTGCAAGATAAAAGAGAATATATTGTAAATTATTATATATAAGAAAATTAATGACTGGATTTTCTTGCATTTCTGTAATAATTATCCTGTTTACCTTCTAAATCCATATAAACACACACAAATATTGACTCTTTTCTATCATCAACTAAAGGAAATTAAAGTATTGGTCATTTCGTATAAAGACTCTTAAATTTTTTAATTAAGTGTATCATTCCAGAAATAGTACATGTATAATCGTGATGTCATCATGCAAATGATTGCGTCTAATTTTCTCATTCTTTTTCTAAATAATATTCTGCTCTGATGATAATACTTTAAAGTGGAAAAGCTGATTTTGGTTAACCTTTTAAAATTTGAAAGAACTCCAGACATCTTGCAGATTTAGGATGAAAGAGCATGGAATTTTGAGTTAAACAAGTCTTTATAATTTGTAAAAAGCTGATTTAATTTCAAGTTATTACTAAACAAATTTTCAAGATTTTTAACTTGGGCAGAATTTGTGATATAGTAAGTAAGAGGAACACATCTCAAAATCTGTATATAATTCTTTAAATTATGTTTTTCAAATTCAGCCACGTGTGATTTTCAGAATGTCTGTTCTAGATACAATTTTCGGGGTATGACCAAGTTCTGAAAACATTTGCCGGAAGTTTAATTTTATATTTAAAAAAACATTGACAGAGGAATAAAAAACAAAAGGTATTACAAAAGGTGATAAGGAACCATTGATGTCACATATTATTTCACAATAACAGCTAAAAACTAAAAATGCTGTAAATTGTAAAATTTTAACCAATTTTGATATCATTTTTTGCTGTTTTAATGGTTTGAATTATATCTTAAACCAATTTAGCCCATATTGCCTATAGCTGTCCATAGTCCTTAAATCATGACTAAATCAGCTAGACTTTAACCTTTACAAGGATACTGAAATCAGCTTAGCAAATTACGAGAGGTTGATCAATAACTTATCCAGTTACCCATGACAACCAAAATAAGACTTGAGACATAATCTAGGAGAACTTTTATATAATTTTTTTTATGAAACTAAAGTTTTCTCAAGATGATAACATTTTCCCTTTGGACAACCCCCCGGGAGGGGAGGGGGGGGGGAGGCACTTCCATACTAAAGTGGCAGGTATATGCCGACCAGAATTTCAAAATGGACTGCAGTATGAGAGAATTGTTTGGTAATTGCAGTATGACAGTTTATGATTTTGATACCTGCAGTATAAAAATAAGTAATTTTTGACACCTGCAGTACAAAAGTAGGTGATTTTTGATACCTGCAGTACAAAAATAAGTGATTTTTGATAAATGCAGTATAAAAATATGCAACTTTATTTAAAGCAGCAGTATAAGAGATTAGATTTTTGATACCTGCACTACGAAAATTCTATAAAAGGCAACTGCCCGGGCGGCACATGTATATATACCTCACATAAGGAAGTGCCCCCCCCCCTCCCCTCCCCGGGACAACCATCAATGCAGATATTAATCCCAGTGCAAATATACTTTTGGTCAATTTATCAAACTTTGCGTACCTTGACTGGTGACGGCATGTTCTTGTTGTGTGTTTGAAGAGATGTTGGCTGGGGATTGCTTGAGAGATATTTGTTAAAGTCGACACCTGGGGTCGTATTTGCTCCTTTGTACTGAGATGTCATCTCACTCTCCTGATTTTCCATTGTTAGCGGCTTCCTCCATTGTCGAGCTTGAAGCTAATAAAAGAAGAAAAGTAGACTTGAAATAAATTTGTTTGTTTTGAAATGAACAAAAAAATAAGATGACGAGCTAAGAAGAGTAAGTCACCTCATAAAAAGCCCAAGCTAACATTACCACCACAAAAAAAGAGAAATCAAAGATACCCAGAGTTAGTTTGACTTTAAAATTGTGAACAGAATTGGAGCTAACTACCCACTCAGGAAAACCATTCCACTCATTATCAAGTCTTTACGAAAAGCTAAAATGCTGAATATCTATCCGTGAGAACTCCTTGGTCAACTTCAAACTGTTACCACATGTCACATAAGTAGTAGGTGAAACATGCAAGAAATAACAGGAAGTCGAAGCATCACTACCAGATAGGAATTTGAAAACTACTCTTCTCAATTCAAGCATTCTCAAACCAAGAATTTCCAACCTAGATTCATAAGAGATATTCCTTACTTCGGGAATAAGAGAATAATTAAAGTAAGTATAAAATTGTTGTTTTATTTGAAATTACTATACCAAGAAGGAAGAATTATAGAAGATTTAACTTACAACTTTGACCAGGAAGAGTTGGTATGGTGGTGAATAAAAAAAGGTTGCAGTATTGTGATTTTAAATCATAAGCAAAATACATTTGAGCTCCAAATTCAAATGAATAATTTAACTTAGAATTGTTTGTATGGGTAGTTAAATTAACTACCCATACAAACATTTCTTTGAAATGTAAACAAGAAATGATCAGTATTAACAGGAAAAATCTTTCTACAGTGGTAAACTGCTATACAGTTTGATAATGTAAGTTTACTATGCATTTCTAAG